>VUQH01032812.1:0-14056 GCA_015106775.1 Etroplus canarensis | reverse complement strand
AGTGAAAGCAAAAATTAAAAGTGTGTGAAAATGAAAATAATTGAATGAATACAAAATACAAAACAAAAGTTAAAAAAAAAAACACGAATCCCAATCTCCTGGCTGAAAAACATGTGACTCATGCCAGCATCGTCCCTGCCTCCCAATACAGATATTGTCACTCTTTAAAACTTGACTGCTTGCCACAGCCGGTGCATCAATGCGCATACTATAGCTCTGATTTACAGCTGGCATTTGCCATACTTGGAATTAAAATACATTCACTGCAACATAATTTAGGACCTGATCTTTTTTTTTTTCATGTACACCTAGACCTTCTTTCTTTCTTTCTAATTTATGAAACTAAAAATTTACAGCTTTAATCATTAAAAATTTACTTTTAATGGTTCATTACATACCTAAAAACAGACAGTGTCCATGCCACTTTGCTATGCAATGATTCAACTGGCTGACTTCCCACTGTAAATCCAGTTACCACTTCCAGAGAGCCCCCTTTTAAAGTTTACTTTTAATTTATTTTAGCCTCATTTTTATTGTTAAAAATTGTTTTTTCATTACCGTTATTACTGACAAAGAATGCTCGTGTTCTGTAACATACCATTGTTTAAAATGTATTAATATTTTTCTATTTTTTTCAGGTCTCCTTACACAGCTGCATACACTGCCAAAATTCCCTCATGTTAAATTAGTTTCACTTAACATTCACGTGAATGAGTGGACATGAACAGCATTAAAAAGCAATTTGCTATAACACGCACCTACTCATGTGCAGGTGGTGTTCACTGAGTTTTAGTGTTTTGTGACTCCATCTAGGAACATGCATATTAAAAAGACTTACAGATAAAAAGAGGAAATGTTTAGGATTTAAAAAGTTGTTGCGCTGGGTGGAACAGTGGGAATGATGAAAGAGAATGCTTTTAAACAAGAAACACAGCTAGGTATTCAAGGGCAATTTCATTTCTTGAAAACATTTGGTATAATTTAGATTTCACCCCTCCGCATCAAAACAGTGGACCACTGGCAAACCACACTGCGGTGGCCAGTCTCATGTTCTTGTCTAAAATCCAAGCCACTTGGAAATGTATTACTTTCGAAGATGACAAATGGCTCCAGCAAAGTTTTGCACATGCGGTCGGATAAAGTTTATCTTTAGGGCATGTGCAGCTGCCAACAGTGCTTCCAGAAAACTTTAATCTCTCCTTTCAGAAGCTCACTTCCTATTTCTGTGCAGGAGACTTGATGGGAGGCAGACTGGGGGTGTTTTGACACCCGTCTGAGGAAACGATCGCAATGAGTGGGCCTGCTGCTGCTGCTGCTGTAGCAGTGCAGCCTGTCTACTGTGGTTCCCGCTGGCTGTTTCTCTGTAACTTAGCACTCTGGCTACTTAATTAGAGCTTTAGGTTCGGGGGGAAAAACAAAATAAAAAAGAGTACCCAGTCAGAGAAGAGCACTTCACCTAGTCAGTCAGCCATGTGGCTAACCAACCACAAAAAAGGCGCTTTTATTGAAAACAATCCATCAGTGAGATCTGATGAGATAATGATAAATGATTAACCTAAGGGGTGCATGATAAGTGCCTTATTAAATATTACAGATATGTGCTCCACGTGCAGCCAGATACTGTAGAGTGTTGCGTCGCTCAGCCCATCACATCCATGAGGGCAAACATCATTACAGTGATGCTGTACTGCTGCACACCAAACAAATAAATTAAAAAAGCATGGAGCAAAGCAAACTGGCAACAGTAAACACTATTGATGTGGCCGGCAGATTTCATTACAACACTCTGCTGTTTCAACTAATGACTAACTTCTTCAGCAAAATCTAACAATGTAGAAGCAGCAGAGAGAGGGGGGAAAGCGAGAGAAAGAGGGAGAAAAAGGGAGGGAGGGAGCTTTACTGGTGTTGCTGTCAGTAGGGGGCTCAGGCCAAGTGGGAAAACGTCAGCACTGTCAATGGGAAGGAGGGCTTGATGCTGCAATGATAGGCCTCTGTAATGGGCACTTTGAAAGAACAATCAGTGCCTTCTGTGAATCATATAGCCCGGCATGTAATTCATGTTTGCGTCTGTGAATTTGTGCCAAAGCATGAGAACAAAAACTATTTGTAGTCTGAAGAAACTAAGCTAAAGGTTATGCGTGTCCTTTTATGAGTCGCGGCATCCTGGATCGTTGTGTGACTCATAGGAGATCTTGATGTTTTGTGGTACTAATGTTTCATTTTTTTGGCTTCCTTTCAGAGTCTCTATTTTTATGCGAAGAATTTCCTGTTACATGACTTTGTTGTTTTACTGTCAAATGTGCTGTTGCAGGCTCACCCCAGGAAACATTTTATGTATATTCACAGCATCATAATATATTGGGAACATTTTGAGCCTGTCATGGTGGCTGTTAAAAATAACCACCACCTGTGGGCTTGCTGGGAAACAGTGACATCAGAGATCAGTGCCATTACAAAAATGCAGTCAGAAGGATGCAACTAGGTCCAGCATCTTATAAAGTATGTAACATGTAATCGTTTTTTCGCTTGTAAAGCACGTGAACATTAAATTATGCATTTCTGTACACATTTGGTAAAACCTCATAGTTTTGTAAGATGAATTAGTATGCATGTCACACACGGGTCCAGCTCGGGCTACTGGCAATAAACACAATAAACAGCAAAACTATTTCAGCTGTTTGTAGACAGTAGGTGTAGCAGAAACAGCAGGCTAAATTAAACAGCTGAGACTGTATCTTAAAGTAACAGATACATATTTGAACTAGGAAAAGATAAAATGGTCAAAATGGTAGCAATATAGGTAAGCCACTGATAAATCCATTAAAATGTCCAGCTTTGTCCACTACAAATATTGCATTTGTCGTATGTGCAATCTTGAACAAACCCATGTGAATAAATTCTATTTATATCAAAACATTATTGCTTTAGTGTTGCATAATATCAGTTCAAAATCAGTGCTACTGAGTTTGAGTGTCCACAAAATTTTATTCACATTCATCTGGCAAAATAATTGTGATGCAAAAGAAATGAGAACAAAATAACAGGTGGGTGTTGCCTTTCTTCTCCTGTCTTCAGTCGTTTTGGCACAAAGAACATATAAGATAAATCTGTATTGCTTAAACCCCTGCTCCTCCTACCAGATTAAAAATTCATACAATATATTGAATTGGAGCGAAAATCCCAAAATATATGCAACTTGATCAAGTGGGGATTAAAAGTGTCATTGCGCTTGTCAATAAGGGTTGGTGGTGGTGTGGCAGTATCACATTGACTGCTGCGTATTAATACTTAGTGTCCTATTGGGCCATCAGCTGATTGTTTGGAATGTAAATGATGCTGCTGATGGCTCCAGTGACTGATGGCTTAAATTCCAATTAATCAATTGCTTCATCAGTTTCCCTAATTCAGATCAAATATCTCCTGAGTGCACACTCTTCTTTCAGTGGTATTAGAAGAAATAAATGCTCTGGAAGTAATTTTCATCAATCTCGTGTACATGCCAATATCCCTCACAAGCCTGGTCCAGGTTGAGGACTTAATGTCTTAAGAGTTTGTGTGTGTGTGTGTGTGTGTGTAGGTGTGTTAGGGATTTGCATAGTGGGAAGGAATTCAAGGAATTAAAACAGGGCTACATATTTTTGCGTACTCATTTGCTTTGTTCAGTTTATCTAATTTTGTAGATTGTTTCCACCGAAAACTGAGTGCACAACTGAACTTAGATGCCTTTGGTTTTGTATTCGCCATATGAAGATTAAATTTTCACCCATGCATCCATCTCTTGGCAGCAGCCTGTAATACCCTCATGATGTCTGATATTCTACTCTTCCATAAGGCAGTTATGATAGGTCATAAGAGTCCTCTTGTAAGGAAATCAACCACCCGTACTAAATGAACCTGATGTGAGCTGGTCTTTTGTACCACAGGCCTATACATATCGCTGCATCTCAAAACCCAAGCTGCCACGGAAGGCCTCACTGTACGATAAGCCTTGTCAATTAAATCAACTATTCATAAGTCGGCTGTAATGGGATATGGGCTGACAGATTTAATAATTCAGTTTTGCTCAGGCTTAACTGGTATTAGTTTGTAGCTAATGGTTGCCTTTGTAAAAAATTAATTGAAGACAATGCTAGAGTGAGAAGATAGACATAATTATGCCTACTTTATTTACTTTAGCCCCCTTGCAATTTGAAAGCGACTTCTGAAGCGTCCTTGACTGTTTAAGCATCTAGAAGCAAAGGTACTGTAATTTGATTTATGAATTTGATCTCACTCACCCTCTAATTTAATTCATCAATGTTTCAGAAGAAGCAATTATGCATTGTGCTACATCTCTTCATAGTTCCATTATCCAGCCTTAATATCTTTGTCAGAGGGTGTGTAATGGTATTGCTAAATATTCTATAATGGCAAGACGGGGCCTTGTCCCTCACACCCATTATTAGTATGTCCTTCCCCTCAAATTGAACTGCTTTTTTTGAATAATAGCATATGACAATAGCAGATGACAAGGATAGGACTAAAGTTTAACAGGCTGCACCAAGCTGCACTCCCAAGCTTGGGCGTTGATTTATTTTTTGTTTTGTTTTGTTTTTTTTTTAAAGCTTGGTCTTCTATTTTTTTCCCCGATCAGTTGTTTCATGTTATGAAAAAAATGCCATTTGCCAGCCTAAAAGCCTAGTTTGATGTGGCTTCTACTTGCTGGTGTATGAGCTGTAGTGAGAATGCATCCATTTCACATAGAGTTTAAATTTGCACATAATGGAATAATGGCAGCCAAAGTGTTTTTAATCTAATTAAAAAATAAATTCCTGCGCATAATTTCTTGTGATGAAAATTAAAACATGTTGTTAGAATGGCTCTATTCATTCATTCATTCAGTCAGTCATTTCCGAGTGTCTCTGTGTTTGCTCGGTCTCTTTGTGTTGCTTCTAATTCTCAATTGCAAGAAAAAGGGGAGCTTAAACACTGTTTTGTTTGCGCTGCATGGTGTGAATTATCTGGGCATGAGTGGGTGGCCAACAAGAAGTAGCCATCAGACCTCTGAGAAAAAGCAGCAACACTTGCACCCCACCCCATCCCCCGCCCCAACCACCTCCTCTACCCCTCGACAAATGCTCAGCGGTCATGAACTACATCGATCTGGGGTATAATTCTCTATGAAATTGATGGATGGGGGCAGCCATTGACAGAAAGGGTAAAGACCACTTTGAGATGTCCCCTGTGAATAAGTATGATGGAAAATAGATTGTTGAAGAAGATTTATGTTTGTTCTCCAGTGCCACAAGAGAGGTCTACCCCCCAGTCCTTGGTACCCAGTCTAGTTCTGACCAATCAAACATGTCACTGTGGTCAGATTAAACTCAGTGTTTCTTTCCGCTGCCAGCTCGCAGACAATTAGCTTATTTGCAGTTACAAAGGACAGACAGAAGCGGCATTCTTTTTCAGGGGCATGCCATAACATTATTACAGGTTATGACAGGCGATACAGCGCCATATCATACTGAAGTTAATCCTCTTAGCAGCAATCTCCATAAATTTATGAGACGCAAACAATTAAATAATAGTCACAAAAAATACCTTTTGTATCCTTAGATATGAATGGGGCATTGGCATTTTAATACTGAATGAGCAAAGTTAAGTGACAATTTTTAAATTCAGAAGAATAATGTGAGCTGGTAAAAGGAAGAAGAAAGAAGGAAAATATCTATAGGAACCAACATCTCCATACAGTACATCATCTATATTATATATATACAAGGTGTACAACTAATATGCCGTCTTATTGCCAAATAAAATGGATGGCAAAAAATTGAGCATAACATGCAACATATTTCTTCCACAGTATGTTTGAAAGAAAAGAAAATTTGTTACAAAGTGTAAAGTGATATACAAAAAGAAAACAAGATATTTTGTACTATCAGAGAACAATCACAGCTGTGTGTCGAGCTGTAACCAACTATATGACAGCACAAGTGAGAGCTGTTTATTATGTAACTACATGGTAAAACAGCTCAACTTTAAATTTGTGAATCATTTATTTAAGGCTGAATGGACTAACAGTTTAGAAAGAAAGCTAGGCTACCTGAAAACATCAAGTCTACATACACAGTGTAGTCAGCTACCCCCTAGTATTCTCCCCCAGGGGTCGCCACAACAAATTAACCCACATCTATACTTCGGCAGAGATTTTATGCCAGGTGCAGCCCTCCATGATGGGAGGGCCTTTCATCCCCACCTGCAACTGAACCAGGGACCTTTTACTTGTAAGGTAAACGTATAACCAGTATGTTATAGACACAATATACATAGCGCTGTCAACTGAAAAGCTTTATTTGAGAAATCACAGTTTCCACAAACCCCATTTCCAAAAGTGTTGGGATATTTTTTCAAAATGCAATGAAAACAAAAATCTGTGAGAATATTAAAGTAACACTGGTTTGGAAGACTCCACATTAAGCAGGGTAATTGGTAGGGGATTCACGCAGCCTATAAAAGCACTCACCCCCTTGGACGTTTCACCCATTTTATTGCGTTAATAAATTAAATCTTGGTCAATATAATTTGGCTTTTTTGACAAATTTGCAAAAAAGCTTCTTTCATGTCAGAGTGAAAACAGTTTTTCAAACTAATGTCAATTAATTAAATATATAAGGTAAAATAAGTGTTTGCATAAATATTCACCCCCTTTAGGTCAGTATTTAGTAGATGCACCTTTGGCTGCAATCACAGCACTGAGTCTGTGTGAATATGTATCACTCAGGATGGCACATCTGGACACTGCAATTTTTCTCCTTTCTTCCTTGCAAAACTGCTCAAGCTCTTGTCACATTGCTTGGAGATTAGTGAACGGCTCTTTTCAAGTCCAGCCACAAATTCTTGATTGGATTGAGATCTGGGCTTTGACTTGGCCAATCCAGGACAGTTGCCTTTTTGTCTTTAAACGATTTCTGTGTAGACTTTGCTGCATGCTTGGGGTCGTTGTCTTGCTGGAGAACAAATCTTCTCTCAAGCTGTAGTTCTCTTGCAGACTGAGTCAGATTATACTCCAGGATACGGCAATATGTTTGTGCGTTCATGTTCCTCTCCATCTTTCCAAGCCTTCCAGGGCCTGCTGCTGAAAAGCATCCCTAGAACATGATGCTACCACCACCTTTGCCTTTGGGAGAATTCCAGGTGCAATTTCATATGAGCTTTTTTCAACAGTGGCTTTCTCTTAGCCTCTCTTCCATACAACTTCGATTTTTGAAGAACCCCGGCAACAGTTGTTTTATGTGCAGTCTCTCCCATCTGAGCCCCTGAAGTTTTGAACTCTTTCAGAGTGGTCGTACATGTCTCGGTGGCCTCCCTCACCAGTCTTCTTCTTGCCCGGTCACTCAGTTTGTGAGGACGGCCAGCTCTAGGTAGATTTAGACAAGTGCCATAGTCCTTCATTTCTTAATGATGGATTTGACTGAATGCTGCAGGATGTCCAGTGAGTTGCAAATCTTTTTATAGCATCTCCTAACTATACTTTTCAATGATCTTTTCTCTAAGTTGCTTGACGTGTTCTTTGGTCCTCATGTTGTCAGTATGTAGCAGGAATACTGATGAACCAGATACTGGACCTCCCAGAAAACAGGTGTTTTTATACTACAATCACTTGACACACATCAACTGTGTGGCTGTGGCTCAGGAGGTAGAGTGGGTTGACCTTCAACATGAAGGTTGGTGGTTCGATCCCTCACTTCTCTAGTCTACATGCCAAAATGTCCTTGAGCAAGACACTGAACCCCAAATTGCTCTTAATGCATCCATCAGAGAGTGAATGTGTGTGTGATAGTTAAAGGCATTGAATAAACAGCTGTATGAATGGGTGAATGAGGCTTGTAGTAAAAAAGCACATTGAGTGCTCAGTTAGAGTAGAAAAGTGCTATATAAGTACTAGTCCATTTAACTGCACTCAGGTGATCTCCATTTTACTAACTGTGACACTGGTGGAATCAACTAGCTGGACCTCTGTTGAATATGTGTGTGCATCATGACTGGGTATAAAAGTAGCATCCATCAAAGGCTCAGTCTTTGTAAGATTGATGAGAAATCTTTCAACATCTACAGTGTTTCATATTGTGAAAAGATTTGGGGAATCCAGAGACGCCTCAGTGCATAAAGGGAAGGTTGGAAACCACTGTTGAGTGCACATCATCTTTGAGACCTCAAGGTACACTGCCTGCCTGTCATGCTTCTGTGTCCGACAAAATCACCAGGACTATGGAGTACTTTGAAAAACCACTGCCATTAACACAGTCCAGAAATGCAGCTTGACTCTGCACTACGCAAGGAGGAATCCATACATCAACTCCATGAGCTCCAAGGCTGAGCTCGTGTCAGATGGATTGAAAGACTGTGGAACTGTGTACTGTGGTCAGATGAGTCCACATTTCGACTTGTTTTCAGAAAAAGCTCACATTCTCTTTGCCAAAGATGAAAACAATCATCCAGATTTTTATCAGCCAAAGGTGCAAAAGCCAGCATCTCTGATGGTACGTGACTCCATCAGCGCCCAGGGCATGGGTGAGGTGCACGCTTATGAACATACCATTGACTCTCAGGTGTATATTAAGAGTTTAGAAAGACATGTGTTGCTCTCGGGGTGACATTGCTTCCCAGGACACTTTTGCTTATTTCAGAAGGACAATGCCAGATGACATTCTACATGGGTTACAACAACGTGGCTTCAGAGACAGAGTGCATATGCTTGACTGGCCTGCTGCCAGCTCAGCTCTGTCTCCTACTGAAAACGTTAGGTGCATCACGAAAAGGAGAATCAAACAACAGTGACCATCGGTTGCTGAGCAGCTGAAGCCGCTGATTTTGTGTAGTCAGTAGAGGCTAGTAACAGTTCTTGAAATACTCATGTTCATGGACATTCATGAAGACTTGTATAAGTTATCAGACTGGAACCTAAGAGACAAAAAAAAAATCTAATCCAGCAAGGGGCTGATATTTTTACAGTTTTGTCCAGATTGTGTTTATCCTTGGTCTGAGTTTATTGTTATGGGCTATTTCATTCCAGATCTGTGAAGACATGTCAGTTTTGCCAAGTTGAAACAAGAAATTAAAAACAAACAAGTAAATACATTAATGTCTAACTGACAGCTTGGCTACTGCACTGGTGGAAATCCATTATTTCTAAAAAAAACCCCAAAAAAACAAAAAACAAAGGAAAAATACTGTTTCTCTATACTTTAGTGCTGATTTATACACACAGGGTTTTCCAGATTGTATTCTACTGCTCATAATATTTTTCACTGAGCTGAAAGGCATTCACCAGCTGAACTTAGTGAATGTGTACAGTATGTCTAGCTCCTGTCCTGGCTCCTCAGTGGTGTAGTATTGTTTGGCTGCCAGCAGTGTAATCAGATAATACCACTGAGAGGTCAAAAGCACTGCAAGCTTTAGCTTCAGATTTCTGTCACCTTTTACAAAAACAACCAAAAGAGTCATAAGTGAATGTTGACTTTTTTAAATGATTTAAAAGGGGGTTTGATTGCACATTAATCACATATTTACCAGATGATTGTTTATGATAACTTAATTTTGAAAAATATAAATAGATATTTTATTTGATCCTGAAGAGAATTAATAATAATTCATAATTAATGTATTTTTAATAAAGATTCAAAAGCATGGACGTTTGTATATCCAAATACTGGATGAATGGATGGATGGATGGATGGATGGATGGATGGATGGATGGATTAAAATTATTTTATGAAACAACAGCACTGCTGTGTCTAAATCCAAGAATGCATAAGACTTTTATTTTTTTAATTCCGGGTTTCCATAGCAGGTTTGTCCCATCCTTCACACAGCCTTAGATCGCACCAGGAGCATTTCAGAAGCAGAGTATGCAGTCTACATGACGTATTTTATTTTGAAACTTGACTGGGTTCTCTGTGTCTGATTTCCTGCCCTCCTCATCTGCTCCAATCAGCTTGACCCAGAAAAAGTGGTAATAAAAGTAATGTAAAGTGCTATGGAGTGCCTGTAGGCATTGTCTTGAGTGAGTCTGAGCAGACTTGTCAGAGTCAGAATGCAGTGTCACCACACCTGATGTATTCCTGGGTTAGAGTAAGTAGTCGCCTTAATAGGGTAAAAGAAGGTACATTTTTCACTTCTAAAAAAGAGCTTTTTACACTGGCAATGGAGTGTGCAAATCTTCAATGCAACTTAATCATTCAGCCTCACCCCCTAGAGTGAAAGCACAATGCCTTCCATTGTTTTTCTCACAATAGTGTTTAATGAGTAACCAAATAACAAAATATTGTACATAGAATATTTAAAGTAACCATAAAGTCATTTGACTGTGTGTATGTAGCACATGTCAAGAAAAATCCTACGTGAATGAATGAATTACATGCCCCTTTAGGCCTGTAAACCATGCATTTAAATAATCACTGTAATTTTTGCATGATGATGATCCCAACACATAACCTCTAATCCAGATATTATGAACGAGCCTTAAAGTTTGTACTGTTATTATTTGGAGGAACCAGAAGACATGACCACACCGTACATTCTAGAATCAAAAAGTAGTAAGAGGGTCAGAGGGAAGTGTAGCAGAAGCATAATGTCCATATTTAACCTCTTAGTGTCATGATCAACATCTTGTGTGGGCTCTGCCTGTAGCCCCTTCCCATGATGCTCTGCTGGTAGGGGTCCTCTCCTTGTGTAGGCTTTATTTACATGATCTTCTTATGAAAACATCACCTTTGGCTTCCCAGTGGGTTCAAACAGGATAAAACCAGTATCAATTAGGCAGAGAAAAAACTCTCCCTACAAACGATGTATCCAAAACTTGAGACCTCAGTGGGTCCCGCTTTCATCGGGTTGCCAGAGGGTAAGGAGGTCTCTGCTGTGTTTATGTTTGACTTGGCAGCAGTCACCAAGCATCATTTGTTGTCAGCAGAATATGAGGACTGTGATAAGTTTACCTTTCCTATTTTCAAACTAGCTTTTTTGGAATCAGTTCCCCTTCCTTCAGCAAGGACAGAGAACCATAGAAAGACCTTGAAAGACAAAAGAAGTTATGACAAGAAAACACGGGTGGTAAAATTGGTGCGTGCTCCCATCAGTAATCCAGCGTATCAAAATTGGCACTTGATTAAGAGGTTTTTTTTTTCAAAATATGCTGCTTGATCAGGTTAAGAAATGCTACAATCCCAAATGTGCTGACCAAGGATCTTAGTCCTTCTAAAATGTCTTTAAGTTTGGGCCCAACTATTATTCATGCAACGTTATGTAACTCTGTCTTGAAACAGTTTTAAGTTTTAAACTGCATATTTGAAGCTACAAAAATAATTATTATGGGCACATGTACTGGAAGAACAAAAACTATGTGAACTAAAAAGAAAACTCTCAGTATAACTTCATGAAGTTGTTATGCCAAATTTGTAAGAAGCAAGAAAAAGAAGAACATAAAGAGACAACGAACAACAAACAATATTATAAGTACTGTATGGGATTGGAGGAATCTGCCATTAATAAAATTGATGGAGCTGTATCCTCCTCAGACTTTTGGAGGTGAAGTAGCGCCAGAAACCTCCATTCGGAATCTGCTGTTAGGTCACAGTGAAGGTTAATGTTAAAGGCTTGGGTTTAGAATAAATATTTAGAATTTTATATAGAGGTAGAAAAAAGTGTGTGTAAAATATGTGTGTGTGAGTCTCTCTCTCTGTGGTAACCTGTCATCTGTTTGATGTCATGCTGCTGAAAGATGACCATGACAGTGAGGATGTCCGGGTGGTGAAATAAGCTGTCACATGCACCCATCATCTTATGCAAAGGTGCAACCAAATCCTTCATAAGACACCAGCATTGAAAAAAGAATGAGTGCTCTTATACCAAAGGACCTTTATATTCCACTTTGCGAAGAGATGGCACCGCCAAGATCTGTGTTGCAGAGTTTGTTGTCTTCCAGAAGCACTTAATGTGATCAGAGAATTAAAATTTCAGCGAGTCATTTAATGATAGCCCTGGCCAAAAGGCTGCAATGCCAAGCTAGAGTTTCCTGTTCTGCAGTCATATCCCTGGCACCCCAAGCCCTCTCATTTTGTTTCTTGCTGAGTACATTACAGCCCTCCTGAATGCCTCACCAGCTTCACTGTTTAATGTGATCAGATAGATTTATTAAGAGCCATGAGGTCACTGGGATTTTCTGTAACTGGAGTCAGGTTGTACAACACTGTAAAGCAGAAACATTTACATTTAATTACCTTCATTGAGCGGCTGTTCATTTTCCTTGTAATAAAACACTCCTGTGATTGAGAGCAGATTATAATGATGTTCAAATAAAAAGCGCAAATGTTGCCCTTGAACTGACAGCTTGGGTTCACCATATCTCTATTTCATGTCTTTGTATTTAAAGAGATGGTGAGAGTGCTTCAGGAGTCTTGTAAATATGCAAATACAGACATTACAGCAACATTTTTTAAGGATATTTTAACAGCTTAAGGCCAAGGATTAGCTGGCATCTCTGCTGCTTCTTTTTTTTTTTTTTCCTTTTTTGTTCTTTGAAAACTTATCTGCTGTTCAAGTGAGCAAGAGGCTTCTCAGTTACACTTGAATGAATGGAGCATATCAAAGTAGCAACACTTTGATGAGCTTTTTATGTAATTCAAGGGATTAGTGTAGAGAGACTTGTAATGCTCAAATATAACTTAAAAATTGGATAATTTAGCAGTTTAACGCTCATTTATTTCCCCCCTTCTTTATAATCCTGTGCAGTTCATTTGCATACTTTGGAAGTTGGCCAATATAGAGGCACAGCCATGAGATATCAATGTCAGCAGCACTTTCGGCATGCATGTTAGCATGTGTGTGTCAGAATTTCTCCGTGTGTGCATTTGTAAATTTGTGTCAGTGTGTCTGGGCTGTAGATGCTTTGTCTCATTAATGAGAGGCGTTCAGGGCCTCCGCAGGGGCCTGTGGAAGATGATATTCTCCTGTTTTGCTATGAAAGCTCTTCTGAATGTAACCAAAGAAACTCCCTCAAATGGTGGAGGGGTCGGTTGAATAATTCAGCATTTACAATCAATTCGGCCCCACCTCATCTCGACACCTCCCCGGACCACAGGGCCTGCAGGCTCATCATGGGAATGTTGACAATTCCCAGTACAATGCATTTCTGGCCCCGCAGCAACACGAGAGGCTGTGGGAGCATGGATAAGTGTGAGTTTGCAACTTAGTATGCTGAATTATTAAACTCCTCAAGTGCTGTTTTATTGCAAAGTGAGAGCATGTCAATTTTTTTCCCTCTCCATTCTAAAAAGGCATTTAAAGACTGCTTTTCCTTTAAAACTGAACTATTCTGCTGTTGTCATGTACACTGAAAAAAAGGAAACATTTTGACCTTTGCAAACTTGGCAACTATATGGCTAAACTATGGCTAAAATCTATGGTGTAACTGAGAAATGTAAAGCTAAGTATCTTTATTAGAGTACTGCACACACAAACAGCACGGTGGTGCAGTGGTTAGTACTGTCACAAGTCAAAGTGGTCAAATCCAGCAGCCTGCAAACTTAGACCTTTCTGTGTGGAGTTTGCATGTTCTCCCTGTGCTTGCATGGTTTCTCTCCAGGTGCTTCTCCCACAGTCCAAAGACATGTTAGTTGGCGATTTTAAATTGACCGTAGGTGTGAACGTGTGCGTGAATGGTTGTCTGTCTCTCTGTGTTGGCTCTGCAAAAGACTGGTGACCTGTCCAGGGTGTACCCCGCCTATCGCCCTGTGACAGCTGGAATAGGCTCCAGTGGCCCCTGCAACCCTGAATTGGATAAGCAGAAGAAGAGAAGATGAATGACTTTATGTATCTTTGGAGTCAAACACTCTACTTGTCATTAGTGGATGTGATGAGCTACATTTCAGATAAAGCTTTTATGAGGCAGTTTAATGAATTTAAGTCTTTCAACAAAATGATAATGTTATTATTTTGACACAAACATGAATTAATATTGAATAATTAAGTAAGATTACAAGCGAAAGGTCCCTGGTTCAATTCCGGGGGGGGGGGGGGA
>VUQH01032807.1:0-13740 GCA_015106775.1 Etroplus canarensis | reverse complement strand
TTTTAGAACAGCCAGACAGCAATGAATTACAATAATCAAGCCTGGAAGTAATAAATGCATAAACTAGTTTTTCAGCACCACTCTGAGACAGGATGTTTCTAATTTTGGCGAGGTGATAAAAGGCAGTCCTACATATTTGTTTAATGTGAGCATTAAAAGACATATCCTGGATTCCTCACAACATCACTGGAGGCTAAAGTAATGCCGTCCAGACTAAATATCTGGTTAGAAAGAGTGTTTCTGAGGTTTGTAGGACCAAATACAATAACCTCAGTTTTGTCTGAATTTAAAAGTTGAAAATTACAGGCCATCCAGGTCTTTATGTCTTCAAGACATGCCTGTGGCTTAACTAATTGATCTGTGTCATCTGGCTTCATGGATAATTATAGCCGAGTATCATCTGCATAACAATGAAAATCTGTGCAGTGTTTTCTAATAATATTGCCTAAGGGAAGCATGTACAACGTAAGGAGTACTGGTTCGAGCACAGAACCTTGTGGGACTCTATGACTAACTTTTGTGTGAGGAAGACTCCTCATCTTCATGCAAAAAATTAGAATCTGTCAGATAAATAAAATTCAAACCAGCATAATGCATTCCCTTTAATACCAACTGAGTATTCTAGCCTCTGTAATAAGATGTTGTGGTTGACTATATCAAATGCTGCGCTAAGGTCTAGAAGAATAAGCACAGAGAGGAGTCCACTGTCGGAAGCCATAAGAAGATCATTAGTAACCTTCAGTAAAGCTGTTTCTGTGCCATGATGTACTCTGAATCCTGACTGGAGCTCTTCAAATAAACCATTCCTCTGCAGCTGATCATATAGTTGTTCTGCAACAACTCTTTCAAGATTTTTTTGAAATGAAAGGAAGGTTACTACTATGCTTTAGTATGTTACTCACCTGTTACATTGCAGCAAGTTGATGATAGTTATTTTTTGCTGTAGTAAATTTGCCTCTGATTTTGACAGATGATGCTTTACTTTCTTTGCAGTCTGTCTTCTCTTCTCTCTTTAATGAGTGCTGTTGCTCCCAGAAGCTTGTTTAATTTGCTTAGTTTCCCCAGTCCCACTGTTGCACAACCTCCCTCGTGTCTTGTTATCTCTCCTGGTTTGGGTGTGTGTGTGTGTGTGTGTGTGTGTGTGTGTGTGTGTGTGTGTGTGTGTGTTTGTGTGCTTGTCATTTTTACATTTTATATACCTACAATGGCTACAGCATAAGTAAAGAAGCATTCCTCTGACCATGGAGTTCTGTAGAATTAAGAAAACTACTGATAAATAAGGGCCGAAGAGACTTAAACATCTACACCCTTCTTTGTGTATTTGTGTAACTATAGATATTGTAGCAGTTTTGCTTAAATAAAATAAAATAAAATATAACATCTGGAATTTTGCTGTAGCTATGAAGGCAGCTGTTTTGATCCAGCGATGGTACAGGCGCTACATGGCCCGTCTTGAGATGAGGCGCAGATACACTTGGAACATCTTTCAGTCTATTGAATATGCTGGGGAACAAGACCAGCTACAGGTGTCTGTCAATACATGGATCAATTTCAAAACTTTCAGAATATTTAGAAGCATCACAAAGATTAAATGTGTTTTTGTCTTTTTTTTATTCCAGCTTTCTAGCTTCTTCACTTTCATGCTGGACAACTTCACACAGCTTAATGGAAATGGACCAGGTTAGGAGACAAAATTATCTTATCTGCAGAGTATTAAGATTTATTACCATTTCGTGTCTGAAACCTGGATTTTATCAGCGGTATTTTGAAATGCTGAAGTAATGTGTTTTTTTTTGTTTGTTTGTTTTGGGATAAACAATTTTCTAATTTTACTGCAGTAGAAATAATGGAAGCTATTTCCACTGTGTGCAGAAACTGAGCGTTTATTGTACTATAGCTGCAGACATGATAGGTGTCTTAGTTATCAGTTGATGTTTAATGGTTTTTCTTTTCAACTTTTGAACACTTATATGAATGCTTACATATATTTATATTTCACTTAAATTAATACAAGTTTTATTTATTTGTTATGCCATCGTATTTTGAGTATTATGATCTAGATGGGAAAACCCATTGTATCTAACCTGTTGCTTAGCAACAACTGTGAATGTGGAGGCCAATGTGTCTGTGTGTTGCACTGAAACAGCTGTGGCTTAAGTGTGTATTGACCCACTCATCCAGCTTGAAAACATAATGCTTCATTGACAAGCTAATCCTCGGGGAAGCCCTTTCTGCTTATAATTTCCTGAACATCCTCTTCATTGGCTTTACATTGAGTCAAAATAAGTCATGCAAAGAGGCCAGACCATTTAATATATACAGCAGCTGTGCTTTTGTGTGTATTTGTCGGAGAGAAAATAGACAATATTTAGCAATCATTAATAAAAAATTTAAAAAACAAAGGAGACTGTAGGTAGGTTTCTGTCCCAGCTTTGTTTGTTTGCATAAATTAGAGGCTGTCAGTATTCATTCCCATATCTGAGACCTCAGTGAAGTCACAGAGTAGAATGTGATGCATTTTAAAGAAATTAGCTTTAGTACTGAGGGCAGCACGGGGCAGCAGTGATTTTCACTGTCACCACACAGCAGAAAGGTTCTGGTATGAATCCACTGGCTGACTGGAGCCTTTATCTGTGAAGTTTGCAGGTTCTGTTTGTGCCTTCTTGGGTGCCCCAGCTTCCTCCTTCTCTCTGTGTTACCCCTGTGATAGCCCTGTGACCTGTCCAGGGTGTACCCTGGCCTTCACACTATTACAGCTGGGATAGGTTCCAGCCCACCTCTTGAGCTGGCTAAGTAGAAGAAAATGGATGGATGTGCATTCTATAGAACAAGACGAGGAATCAACCACCTGACAGACCTGTAAAATTTTAACTAATCACAGGTCTTTATTAAGCCTGAAGATGATCTGTGATGGAACAGGAAATTACAATAGTTAAAGTTAATATGGAGACATAAAACAGTGTGTGAATTCTGTCTTGAATTCAATGTAGGTTCTGGTTCAACTACTTGCCAGTGTATTTTAATCAAGACTACTATAGACAAAATGAAATGCCTAGAACTCACGCCTATGCCTCTGCCTCTGCCTCAAAGCTGACCCTAAGTGACTCTGTCCTTTGACCTCGTAATCTCATAAATCAGGTTATCAGGTCTTCTACTCATCGTAGTAATTAAGTGTCCAGCCCCCTCAGTAAGCTACTACAATGGAAAACAAGCCAGCTCTTGTAGTGACAATAAGATATGCGATTGTAATGGATAGATGAAAGCACATACAGACTGATGGACGGATGAACAGTCCAAAAACATAATGCCTCATGAGCAGAGCCATAAAAACATGCATGCATAGAAAGCCTGAGGGAGAGGGAGGAGCAGAAATTCTTTCCAGTGTAGCTGAAGCAGGCATTACTTACAACAAACATGACATTGATTAAGCTAGACACAGCATGAAAAGGAGTAGGAGTGAAGTTGGCTGGTTTGCAAAGCAGCTTGCAAAAGTGCAGCAGCTATAGGCAGGTAATTCAATAGAGCAACCTGTAAAAGATTTGCCAATGGGATGCCTAGAAGGCCAATAGCTAAGCCATCATCTGATGTGAGCTGACACTGATAAGAGCTGATCTGCCAGGATTGTTGGCTGACATTTTTGCTGGCTTTTACAATATAACCAAAGATTACATACGCCTGATTTAATCAAGTGATTTCTACAGTCTGTATAGAGATAAGGCAAAAGCATTGCGCCTTGCCAGAGGTGAGATTTTATATTTGTGGACCTCCAGCTTTCATTTTAAATAAATTCCAAAAACATAACTGAAAGTGGGACTTAAGCTTAGTATATTCATGGCCCCAAACTTTGTGTTTCAGACTTGATCTCCCAGCTGCTGGACCCGGTGGTCGACCCGTGGTTAGACAGAGAGACCTGCTATAACTTGATCCATGTTCCAGAGTCCTACACTGGGCCTAGACTATCGTTTCCTCTCTCCGTCTCTGATACAAACGCACTCCTCTGTGCATTTAAGGAGCAGAAGGTACCAAATACGAGCTTTTGACTTTCTCACTTAAAAGTCTAATTGTCTGGTTTCAATTTGGGGTGTTGCTTAGGGACCTAATAATTATCTTCTACACAGACTCTACATGCCAGATACGTTCTCCAGCTGCTGTATGAAACCAAAAGACTGCTCAAACAGATGCCAAACATCATCCACTTGTCAACATCCTACTACAAAGAGATCACCATATGTGGTGGGTGCCATTGCCTCAATGTTGCTTGTTAATTCAAGATTCAAAAATGTAATTTTTCAGGGCAGGAGAAACAAAAATACAGAAATATTTTAGTTCCACTGTCACGTTTTGCTTCTGCAGTGCTGCTGCTTGTGCTACATTGCAAAGTGCAGTTGAGCACAGACCAAATTAATGAGCAGTTTACTTTTGAAATGATAGCTGATGTCTCTAAATACAGTTGATTGTATCTTGATAGCAGCATCCAAAGAAAAGAGAGTTTTATTTATTTGCACACTGATCAGGCACTTGACTCCTCTTCCGCAGCTTTCCTCCTCCTACTGTTGCATCTCATTAAACTCAAGAATACTTGTAACAAAAGCAAAAACACACACAGCAAAGGTTGAAGTGGAGAAACATTCATCATCCTTATGATTAAGGAATTTTAGACCACCTCCATAAAGCCATAATGCAAAATGCAAAAGGATTTCTTTATATTGGTACAGGTGATCTGCATGGGCGGCTTGATGACTTACTTCTTATATTTTATAAGGTAAAGTTGTCTGCACACATTTTCTTTAGCATCCTTTGCAGGATTTTATATTAATAAAAGGTTTAGATAAGCAAATTTTCATGAAAGCCAAAGCTTTGCCAAATAATGCTTAAGATCAGATTTTTTCCACATGCTATTGTTATTTAGAATGGCCTTCCCTCTGCGGAGACACCATATGTGTTTAACGGGGACTTTGTGGATCGTGGGAAAAAGTCAGTTGAAGTCATCATCCTGCTGTTTGCCTACCTTTTGCTTTACCCTGACTACATGCACCTAAACCGAGGAAACCATGAAGACCACATAATGAACCTCAGGCAAGTTTAGAAAAGAGAGATGTGAAAAATATTTGCCTATCTAGGTTCACCAGAAACATGAAGACAATAGAATATCAAGGTTTAATATTTTCACGTTTTCTTTTTTCAGATATGGCTTCACAAAAGAAGTCATGCAGAAGTACAAGGTAGAGTGAAAATTCATGTTCTCAGATTCATGCCGGGTTTTGTTATGTACAGAGCTCAATAAGCACTTTACAGCTTGGTGACTGTCACAGCTGGTGGATTTGGGTACATTCTTTTTCTTACTGTGTGTGTCTGTGTGTGAAGACTCATGGCCGTGAGATCGTCCAGCTGTTTCAGGATGTTTTCAGCCTTCTGCCTGTAGCCACAGTAATAGATGGAAAGATACTCATCGTCCACGGAGGGATTTCAGACCAGACTGACCTGGACGTCCTCAGCTCCATAGAGAGACACAAGGTCAGTGGAAACATCCATCCAGCCAGTCAGCCAGCCAGCCTTCATTGTCTGTCAGTGCAGTAATTAATTTAACCACCAGGGGTCAGAAAAAAATACTTCACAGATTCACAGCCACCATACATCATGGAGTTTTAATGGCCAGCAAGAAAACAGTGTTTCTAGTCCTGTCCAGGTACAATAGCACTTTGCTACAAGGCTTAATTACTAACTAGCTATTGCAGCAGAATCATTCTTTGTTGTCTGGTTTGTAAGTTATTATTGCTGTATTAATCTAGTTTCAAGATTTTTACACCAACTTAGTGTTAATATACTCTTGCTTGGTTAAAAACAAAAACTATTCAGCCTGACAAAGTGATGTTTCTGCAACTGTGCAATTTTACACTAGAATTAGCTGAGTAATCAAGCAACACATCTGGGGTCATGTTCCCAACAAAGGAAAACATTTTTAAAAAGCCGGGCAACAGAGAGTTTGTAAGGAACAAGGAGCTTATTTTGCTCCCAGGATTCATAGCAGGTTATTCTGACTATGCTTCACTGTTTGGTGCTCAGGTAGCATACACTGAGTTTCTAGAAACTTTTCTGCTGGTGTGCATTTGTTCTCTTAAAATAATTAAAATAAAAAAATTTTAAAAAGATAAAGTCTGTTGGGCTTTTACACTCAAGCCTACAAGGCTCATTGGGCTGGAGCTTATCCCTGGTTTCTGTGGGGTGAAGTGACTTAAGAGTTAGACTCCTTCTGGATGGGATGCTAGTATTTTTACCTTCACAGTATTTTACTGGTACCCATTTTTTGCTGCTTGGTGGACAGAGGCACACTTGTGGTTGGGGCCTTGGCACAGTGGGGGTCTGACTGGGGTTCAAACTCATGACCTCTCGATCACAAGTCCAGCACCTTAACCATTACACCACCACCCCACTCTTTTAAAAATGTGGTTCCTGAAGTAGCTAAAAGTAGAATGGGAGACAGAGCCTTCCGCTAGTATGGATTTGGGAGACAGACACCCTGTCTACTTTTAAGATTAGACTTCCTTTTTGATAAAACTTGTAGTATCAGGTGACGCTGAACCTTCCCTTAGTTATGCTGCAATAGGCTTATGCTGCTGGGGCGCTCACCGTGAGGCACAGAGCATTTCTTTTCTACCCACCTCTTTTCAATCCCCCCATCCCTCCACCCCACACTCTTTTTCATTATCTCTTCCTGTTAAAAGGGAGCTCTTCCTTCCCACAGTCACCAAGTGCTTGCTGCTGGGGGGTCCACTGAAAGTTGGGATTTTCTCTCTAACATTGTAGGGTCATTACCATAGTACAAAGCACCTTGGGGCAACTTTTGTTTTGAATTGGTGCTATATAAAAAAAATTGAATATATTTGAATTGAAATTCTGGGAAATGCAAATTACCAATGTAAATACAGAGCATGGAAGCAAGAAAATGATCAAATATTAATCACATTGGTATTTCAGGGAAGACTTTATTATTTGTGATAGTTGTCTTTAGGTTGGCTTTTTTTTTACATTAATAAAGAGTCTTTTAATACTCACTAAGTACTAAGTACAGCACAAAAGATGTGTTCAGATGTGTTATGTTTCATTTGTTTAGTTGATTTACAATCTATACCATATACCCTCACTCCTAACCAAATATATTCGGTTTTTAATTTATTGATGCCCTCCATTCCTTCCTCTTTTAGGTGAAATCTGCCCTGAGGTTTCCCAGATGCAGTTTGGAGCAGTTGGACATCGGCCAGTGTTGCAGACAGACAAAAAGAACAAGATCAACAGACAGCTCTCGTCCCAGCAGCAGCCACAGTCAAAGCAAGACCCAAAGAACCCCTAACCCGAGGTCTGACACCAGCCCACATACACTTACAGGTGTTTTTTATGAAAAATATTGTGCAGTTAGATCTCTTATTAATAGCTACATAAACTCTCTTCTACCACTTTTTTCTGTAGAAAGAAGAGATGCAGGCTTGGCAGACAAGATAGTGCAGCCTCCACTTCTTCCTCCTCCTCATCTTCCTCATCCTCCTCTTCACTTTGCTCTCCTAGAACTCCTTCGTGCTTCTCACCTCGTCCGTGTTCATCTTCTCCTAGCATGCCTTATTCTGTTAACATCCTCCAAGTGCCTTTCCTGGACTCTCTGTCCTCTGTTCCCCTTCCATCACCTTCACAATCTGAACAGGAATGGAAACAGGTCAGAGGAGTGAAAAACTCATTAATATTGTTTAATAATGACATATTGTGATGTGTTCTTTCTGTGTGTTATTCAACACTTTCATCTGAAGCAGATAGTGGATGTATTGTGGAGTGACCCTAAAATCCAGGAAGGCTGCACCCCCAACACCTTTAGAGGTGGAGGCTGCTACTTTGGCCCTGATGTCACCCAGAGACTGTTGCTCCAACACGGACTCCAGCTGCTCATTCGCTCTCATGAGTGCAAACAGGAAGGATATGAGCTCTGCCACAGTGGAAAGGTACACAAGATGCAATTATTTAATGTAGAATTGTCTAAAAGTCTAATATTTTTTAGCCTGGAGAGACAAATCCTTTTGTGTTTTTATGTGGTGTAGGTGATCACTATCTTCTCAGCGTCTAATTATTATGAGGAGGGAAGCAACCGTGGTGCCTATATCAAACTGGGCAGAGAATTGGTGCCCCGCTTCTACCAGTACCAAGTCAGTCGCACAACTCGCAAACTTACACTAACACAAAGGTAACAAAGGTGTCTGGTGTGTTTGTAAAATGTGGCAGATTAAGTACTTCTAACTGAAACAGTCAGTTAATAGTTTGCTTAACTGTGATGAGCAATTTTTCAAAGTTTTTTTTTTACATTTTAAAGACTAAATGATTCCTTCATTATTTGATGTGAAAATATAAATCCTAATTTCATTCTATCCATAAAATATGCAATATATGATCAATTTTTTTCACTTCTCTTTGCATTTGTGTCTGCAGAGTTCGAGCTGCTGAGGGCTCTGCTCTCAGAGCCTTAAAGGAGAAAATGTTCGCACACCGCTCTGAGCTGATGGCTGGCTTCCAGCAGTATGACCAGAATCAAACTGGTGCTCTCTTCTCACTCTATTTACCTTACTTATAAACATGTATTTAGTCAGGATAACATATAGAGTTGATATATTTTAACATACATTGTTTCAGGTTATGTGTCGGTTAGTGAATGGGCTCAGGTGCTAGAGTCTGTATTGAGACTGGACCTGCCCTGGAGGACACTTCGTCCACATTTAGCCCGCCTCGCACCAGATGGCAGCCTGGAGTATCAGTCTTGCTTTGAGGATATGGGACCAGGAATTCCTCTGCCACAGGTCAGAAGTGAGGAGGTCTAAAGTCACCAAGTACATTTACTAAAGTACTGACTGAAAATGCAGGCAGGGTGGAGTGGGTGGAGATGAGTGTCAGGGGTGCTTTGTGACAGAAGGATAGCAGCAAAAGTGAAAGGGAAGATTTACAAGATGGTAGTGAGACCTGCTATGATGTATGGTTAGGAGACAGTGGTACTAACAAAAAACAGGAGGCAGAGCTGGCAGTGACAGAAATGATGATGTTGAGATTTCCACTGGGAGTGACCAGGATGGATAGGATTAGAAATGAATACATCAGATGGACAGCTAAGGTTGATAAGTTTGGAGACAAAGTCAGAGAGGCAAGGCTGAGATGGTTTCATCATGTGTACTTTTAGAATACCTGCTGATACTTTCAACTATATCTTGATGCCAAATGTTTTACTTTTACTTTTACTGTATTTTGTTTTAACTCTGCTCCTATTAAACACGGCTATTAGTTATGTACTAGTGGTACCTCCTTTTCTCCTTTCAGGTCACTCCAAATTTAGCCGAAACTCTGTTCAGATACAGGACTGACATTGAGATAATATTCAACATTATAGACAAAGATCATTCAGGTAAATAAATGGAATTAATTTTCTTGAAGATAATGTTTAAATAAGTCAGAACTTACTTCTACAAAATAAAACATGTGGGTGATGTTTGTTTTAATGTTCAGGTCTGATTTCCATCGAGGAGTTTCGGCACACCTGGCGTCTTTTCAGCGCTCACCTGGGGGTTGCCATCGATGACGGCGCCATTGATGACCTGGCCCGAAGTATTGATTTCAATAAGGATGGCAGTATAGACTTCACTGAGTTCCTAGAGGCCTTCAGAGTGGTACACAGACTGGACAGCAAAGATCAGCAACTTCCTGAAAAGATGGATGGAGAAAAGAGAACTACTAAAGAGTACTAAATTGCGAAACAAATGTAAGGTGGAATGTGCAAGGAAAGCATGACTACGATAAAATACTTCAATATTTGTTTATCGATAAAATCCATCTCTGAACACTTGAAGACTATGGTACTGAATTGTTTTGGTGATAATTGTGGTGTATTTTTAGCCATACCAGCAGTATGGCTCTTGGAATGGTAATGATAAAGGTTGATTGAAATTAAGTGAAATACAATATCTCTACAACTTTTTTGGCATCTTTGTAAAAGATTGTGACAACTGTTGGAGGCAGTACCATGAAATGTAATAGCATCTACAAGGATTAACATGACAGATAGCGAATCCCAATGCTCAGGACAGTCAAAAACCCTCACAGTCAGCCAAATGAAAATCAGTTATAATAATCTGAGGCAGCTCTAAATGTTTAATGTACTTTAGGCACAGTTCGATTTACTGCAGATTTTTCTTCCACAAAAATTGAAGCTTGTAGCCCCTCTCTGAATATAAGACAACAACTATGATGCTCAAATTGTTATTTTTTTGTGACAAAGATGTTAATAAAAATTATGCTTTAGCATTTAGTTCATAGCTGCATTATCATTAGAGGTTTTTCTAATATCTTTGAAACGAAAGTGTATTTGTCTAATATAAAGTGCTGTAATCCTATAAAACGCCACCTTTAACTTTTAACCTCAGTAATAAAAATATAAGTTCATATACACATCTCTTACAGTGACAACAAAATGATTGTACAGATGGACCTAATAAACACTAGTCATATGTAGGTTTACAAGTACTAAAGACTAAAGGCCCCAGCTTTAGAAAAAATAGAAACACGCCAATTCTGAAGTGTTTCAGTTAACATTTGTTCAACTGTTGACCAAAGTAGAATAAAAAGACTTTTTTATGCGTGTGTGTGTGTGTAAGTGAGAAAGTTTATGTGCTACTCCACTCTGGCATCCTGCTCACTATAATTACAAGCAGTGAGAGCACTTGAACAGGCCCAGGCATCCTGTCAGCCTGACTAAATAACAGGTTCTGATTTTACTAAAGGTGTCAATATGTGAAGCACATGCACTTTAAACAAATACACACACACATATTAGGGTTGGAAGGTGCAGAGAAAAGTCATTTTTAAGCAGTGTGTGATCTTTGTTTGAGTTTGTCTCTTTTTTACTATAAAAGGTATTAAGGAAAAGAGCATCCCTCCTGATACCATGTCTTTATTCATCTGTAAAAGTGTTTAGCACTATCTTTCCCTCTCCTCCTTCTTTCTTACACTAGCCCTGCAGTAATTCCAGACCGCATCTCCCCTCCCCTCACTTTTCCGCTCCCACTCTGGTTCTCAAAGTCCCCTCCTGCCATCCTCTCCCTTTCAAATCTTATGAGACCTCAGCTCAGTAGATTATACAGTAGTGTCATCCTGATCAAACATTCAGATGAAGCTCCTGGCAGTACTGGTCACTCTAGTGTGCATCTACACTCCAGGTATTTCTTCAAGAAAGATTCCAGCTGTGTGTTGTTGTTTTCAGACAACCATTCATTGTGGAACTGTTTACAGTGTGTTCAGTCAAGGGATGTAGTGAGTTAAAACATCTGGACAATGGGCAGACATTCTTCCGTTATGGTGGACTGCTGGTGATCTTCCGCTGTCATTCTGACTACAAGCTCAAAGGATACAAAACCAATAGTTGTGTGTCTGGACAGTGGATCCGGGACCCCCCAGTCTGTGTTGGTGAGGAGGTTCATTCATCAGGTTGCACTGTAAAGCTCTTTACTATAATAAAATTATAATTATTATCACATTCAAATTTCTAATCACTTTCCCTGATGTTCTCCCTTCTGTCAGGTTCAGGGTGCTCTGACCCAGGGCCACTCGCCAACGGGGTAAGCAGCATGAATGAGGATGGTTCCTGGGTGGAGTTCAGCTGTAATAGTGGTTTTCGGTTACATGGGCCATCTGTGTTATACTGTAAGGGCCACAACTGGAATAGCACAAAGCCTGTATGCAGAGGTGAGTGTGGAACATTTTCATTTACTGAAGTAATACTTATTTGTATACGGTAGGTTTGTAGCTAATAGTGAAAAGCTGGAAATCTGTCCAAAACAGAGTCTTCCTCATAAGAAGTGATTAGTAGAATTAATTTGAGGGGATAATGCACTGTACTGTTTCTGCACTGCAGTACAATCGCTAGTCCTCACTAGTTTTCTGGCAGGATAATGCCAACAAAAGTTTTGGTATGATTAAATGAAACAAGGTGTTATTTGTTAGCCACGTTTAGAGTTTTGAGTGGTGCTGGTTAAACTACTCCAGGCTGATAGTGCTACCAAACTGTAGTAGTTTAACAAGTGTGATTTAACTAGTTTGGTACTTACAACCCCAATTCCAAAAAGGTAGGGGCGCAGTATAAAATACAAATAAAAAATGATGCACTCATTTGCAAATGTCATAAATCAGTATTTGATTCACAAAAGAACATAGAAAACATATCAAATGTTGAAAGTGACACATTTTACTATTTCCTGAAAAATAATAGCGCGGCTTAATTTTAATGGCAACAGCACATCTCAAAAAAGTTGAGACAGAGTCATGTTTTTTCATCACTGTGCAGTATCCCCCCTTCTTTTGACAACAGTTCGTAAACATCTGGGAACTGAGGAGACCAGCTGCTGGACAGTTGGGAGAGGAATGTTGTCCTATTCTTGTCTGATATAGGATTCCACCTGGTCAATATTCTTGGGTCTTCTTTGTCGTACTTTGCGTTTCATGACACACCAAATGTTTATAAATAGTGAAAGGTCTGGACTGCAGGCAGGCGTCCAGCACCCAGACTCTTCTACTATGAAGTCATGCTGTTGTAACAGCCGCAGTATGCAGTTTATGATGGTCTTGCTGAAATATGCAAGGCCCTCCCTGAAAAAGACGTCGTCTGGAGGAGAGCATACATTGCTTTAAAACCCGTATATACCTTTCAGCATTCATGGTGCCTTTCCAAATGTGCAAGTTGCCAGTATCATAGAAACTAGAGCACCCCCATACTATCAGAGATACAGGCTTTTGATCTGAGTGCTGATAACAAGCTGGATGACCCTTCTCCTCTTTAGTCTGGGGGGTGCAGCATCCGTGATTTCCCAAAAGAATTTCAAATTTCAATTCGTCTGACCACAGAACAGTTTTCCAACTTGTCTCAGTCCATTTTAAATGAGCTTTGGCCCAGAGACGGCAGCTACATTTCTGGGTCATGGTCACATATGGCTTCTTCTTCACATGATAGCGTTTTAACCTGCATTGTGGATGGAACAGCTAACTATGTTCACAGACGATGATTTCTGGAAGTGTTCCTGAGCCCATGCAGTGATTTTCATTAAAGAATAGTGGCTGTTTCTAATCCAGTGCTGCCTGAGGGCCCAAAGATCAATAGCATCCAGTACTGGTTTTCAGCTGAGTCCCTTGTGCACAGATATCTCCAGATTCTAGGAATCTTTTGACATTATGTACTGTAGATGATGGAATATTCAAAGTCTTTGCAATTTTAAACTGATGAACATTATTCTGAAATTCTGAAATCCACAATTTATAGACACAATTTCTGGCACATTGCTGAACTTTTACCCAAATTTAGACTCCTGCTTACTAAGGTGCTCTTTTTTTCTCTCTCATCTCATCTCGTCTCGTCGTCTACCGCTTTTCCGGGGGTCCGGGTTGCGGGGGCAGCAGTTCAAGCAGAGAAGCCCAGACTTTCCTCTCCCCAGCTACCTCCTCCAGCTCTTCAGGGGGGACACCTAGGCACTCCCAGGCCAGCTGGGAGACATAGTCTCTCCAGCATGTCCTGGGTCTTCCCCGGGGTCTCCTCCCAGAGGGACGTGCCCGAAACACCTCCAGTGAGACGCGTCCAGGGGGCATCCTGATCAGATGCCCGAACCACCTCAACTGGCTCCTTTCGATGTGGAGGAGCAGTGGCTCTACTCTGAGCCCCTCCCGGATGACTGAGTT
>VUQH01032804.1:0-14255 GCA_015106775.1 Etroplus canarensis | reverse complement strand
TTAACAGCAATAAGTATCAATATACATTTAAACTAATACTTGGTATAAATGGGTCTTTGTAAAAGAAAATACATCAAATGAGTGTATACTACAGTAACGTATAATGGAGTGAGTGACATCATCAAATTAGTTGAAAATTTCAAATGAATTTCCAAATTCCAAAGTTCCAAGGGAATTTAAAACTAGACATGAAGTTAAGGGAGGCTTTGAGTCTCTAATTTTCATGGATGACTATCAATAAAAATACAGACTGGATCAGTTACATTTATTATAATAAAGAGTGAATATTTAATCACACAATTGAAAGTTTGGGTGTTTGAGGTGAACACTTACATGTAACATGCAAAATGACAAAATGAAGGGGGTTGAAGAAAGAGTTTAAGGAGAATGCTGATATTGATGATTGGATGGGGATTGGTTAGAATAAATTTTTGAAAATTGGAAAATAGTGCTCATTAGGGCAGCAATCGGCACACTGATTATACTTTTTATAATTTTTCTCTTGGCATCTTGCATCATACCTGTCCCGAGGAGGTTGTGGGAAAACACAGTCATCAGTCAACTGAACCAAATCAAACTGTTCATGAGTGTAACAGACTAGTCTCCTCTCTCATGCACTGAACTGGAAATGCAACAGTTTTATGGAGAAGGAGAGCATGTGGCTGGAAGGAGCCGTGGTGTTCAACTACAGTGATGAACTTTATTGTCTTCCTGTTGATTTTAATCAACAACTTTTTCAATCCTCCAAGCTTCATAAACAAATGTAGTATGTTGTGGAATGTTTGTTTCATCAAAATGTTAGTGATGAGTTTCATGTAGTCAGGAAAGATTTTGGCTTTATAAATTACTATACTTATTGTTATACATCATTATATATCATTTATAGTTTTGTGTGATCTTGAACATGCCACAAGTGAGTTCATTCTAAACCTGATGACATAAGCCTCTGGTAAGGCTGGTGACCATTGTTTAATTAAGTAATGGCAAGTCATGTGATAGTTTACAACTGGAGAGGTGATCACTCAAAAATGAATGAGGGTCATAGGAGAATTTTTCCAGTAAGCAGGTTTTTTCGCTCTTATGTGGAATGTACTCACATGAGGTTTTATTAAGTAATGTTTGGTTACACAAGGGTTAGTTATTACTTATTATTACTAATTATTATCTGACAATTTGCATGTGCCTTAAACATATTTCACTCTACTATATATATAAGTATATCTGTCTTTTTAAAGGTATTCTTTAATCATGATTTTTTTTTTTTTTAATTTGATTATGTTTTCTTTTATCCTGAGCGGTTAGTTACATAAAGTCAACTTGACATGCAAATCCTGACCTGTTGTTACTAAATTATATTTGCCAAATTTTGATGACAGTTAAAACTGTCAGAGGGGGTAATATGTTGGAATGTGAGTCCTTCAGATAATCTGCAAAGTTACATTTTGTAAGTATGGTTCCTGGGAATGATCCAAGTTTTCAAGTATTTATCTAAGAAGTGTAGTCTGTGCAGTTCCTAGAGAATCAACATCTGAATTGGCTTCGTTGGCGTCGGGGTGCAAGGTCAGGATGGCTCTATGTATTCGTGTGTATTGCAGACACATATCATCTTCCAGAAACTGTTTACAGTTATGGCAGTCTTGTCAAGGATATGATGTCTTTTAACCCTATAGAGTATGTGGGATTTGGAAAATCAGGGGACACTCTCTCTTTTTCTCTGAATCGGATCTGATTTGTTGACTGAATAAAAGGAGGGTCAACTGCTGCAAAGACTGAACACTGTCAAACTCGTCTCTTTTCCTCCACAACACCAGAATATGTGACAGGTGGTCATAATGTTAAGCCTGATCTGTGCACCTAAAAATTATTGACACTCATGAAAATAACTGCTGGGCTGTGCAAGTGTGAGACACAACAGCTCCCTTAAAGTTCTTTTAACTTTTCTGTAATGGTCCTGTGGTAAATCAAAACTCACCTTGACAGTCCAGAAATCACAAGACAGCAGAAGTATGATGGTGACCATAGAGACAACAAACCGACCACTGAAGATGTCACACAGCAGATAGACCAAGATGGCACTTATTCGGAAGAAGAGGTGAAAGAAAGTGACCAGAGGATGTCTGAAACCCAGATGGACATTTTTATATTTATTGGTAAAAGACAGTAAACTATACATTGTGGGTCAGATGTTTAGTTACACCTCGAACTCTTTTAGTGATAGTGGTAATTGTAATATATGTAACTTGTTTTTAGCTTTGGAGACCAGGCTCACAGAACTGGAGTCGCAGCTCCATACTCTCAAAATTGCTCCAGTAGCTAGCCAGGCCCCTGTGGCCAGTGTGGGCCAAGGTAGCTTAGCTCCAGTCAGCTATCCCCCAGCTGATCCTGAGCAGCTGGGGGACCAGGTCACCTGGGTCACTGTGAGAAGGAAGCATAGTCAGAAACAGGAGCCCTCGACACACCACCAGCCGGTTCACATTTCTAATCGATTTTTACTGCTCAGCAACACACCTGCTGAGGAACAAACTTTAGTTAGTGGTGAGGAATGAGGAATGTGAAGTTAGCGAAACCAGCGACCATAGTCAGATGTAACCTGGGGGCCAGCGCAGGTAACATTCATGCAAATTTAAAACTGCAGGCTGAGGGGAAACGTACATATGTTAAGGCTGTAATTCACGTCAGCAGAAATGACACCCGCTTACGTCATTCGCAAGTCACCAGAATTAATATTGTGTCGGTGCATGAATTTGTGTGAATCAGTCCTCTTTTACTAAACGGAAACATGGAGAACAACTGTGGCCTTAGACAAGAAAATCCAGTCATTCATAAGCAGCTGTTTGAGAAGAATACAGAGAATCTACTGGCCTAACCGTATTAGTAACCAGAAGCTCTGGCAGGTTACAAATCAGCTACAACGTCCCATGCAGATTGGGAAGAGAAAGTGGACCTGGATTGGACATACACTTAGGAAAGATCCAGGATCCATTACTAGACAGACCCTTCAATGGAATCCGCAGGGAAAACAAGCCAGAGGCAGACGCAGAAACTCATAGAGAAGGTCAACTGATGGGATGTCAAAGGCTGGCTATACATGGCACACCCTTGTTCGACACACCCAGAATACAGTTAGAAGGCGGACAGTTGTCAGTGGCTTATGCTCTTCCCAAGAGTAAACAGGCATAAGTCAAGTAAGTCATTGATTACTTTATGAACTAGTACAGCACTATTTAATTCCTGTTGAAAGTAATTTCTCACACTACTCTGTGTTACTTCATAACACTGAAGTACATTGTCACTTAACTGCCAGGGGACAATATAACATGACATGCAGTATGTCCACATACACTATATGAATAAAATTATTGGACCACACCTCTTAATCCCTGGAGTCAGGTGTTTTGTTCAGTCCCATTGCTGCAGGCCTAGTCCTAGTCACGCAGTCTGCCTTTATGAATATTTGGGAAAGAATGGGGCATTCTAAAGAGCTCACTGAATTCCAGAGTGGTATTGTAATAGGATGCCACCATTGCAAAAATATCATCCCTCCTAGGTATTACATAATCAACTGTAAGTGGTGTAACTGCAAAGTGGATGCATTTAGGAACCACAGCAACTCAGCCACATAAAGTTACAGAGCAGAGTTGCCAAGTACTGAGGTGCATACTCAATGAAAGTCACCAGTGCTCTGCTGACGCAATAACTGCAAAGCTCCAAACCTCTTCTTGCATTAACATCAGCACAAAAACTGTGCAAAGCAACTGCATGGAAACCTTCCATTAGCGAGTACAATGCTAAGCACTGGATGGAGTGGTGTAAAGCACACAGCCACTGGACTCTGAAGGAGTGGAAATGTGTTCTGTGGAGTGACAAATTACAGTTCATGTATGGCAGTCTGATGGATGAGTCTGAGTTTGCCAAATGTCAGGAGAACATTACCTGCCTGACTGCATTGTGCCAACTGTAAAGTCTGATGGAGGAGAGATAAGATAAGCGATGGGGGTTGGTTTTCTGCAGTTGGCAGAAATCTCAATGCTTCAGCTATCCATGACATTTTGGACAATTCTATGCTTCCAACATTGGGGAAGCAGTTTGGGGAAGGCCCTTTTCTGTTCCAGGATGACTGTGCCCCATTGCACAAAGCAAGGTCCATAAAGGCATGACTGGGTGAGTTTTGTGTGAAATAGATGGGATGAAATAGATGAGAGATTGTGAGCCAGGCCCTCTTATCCAATATAATCGTGTGACCTCACAAATACTGAAATGGCAAAAATATCCACAGACACACTCCAAAATGTTGTAGAAAGTCTTCCTAGAGGAGTGGAAGCTGTTATAGCTGCAAAGGGAGAACCAAATCTATATTAGTACCTATGGATTGAACAAATAATGTCACAAAAGCTATTAAAAATAGCCCAAAACCTTTGTCCATATGCCTTTTCAAGCAAAAGCTCCCCGGTTTGATTCCAAGTGGACACACAGGCCTCTCCCACCATGGGGTGTTGCATCTGGAGGGGCATAGAGTTTAAAACCTTTGCCAAATTACTGATGCTGATTAATCCACTGTGGCAACGCCTTATGGGAAAATACAAGGGAGCAGCTAAAGGTGCATTAGTGTATCAACAGAAATACTTATTCTATTAAGGAGAGCATACAATAGGTCTTAGCAATAAACTGTCACTTTTTTGCCTTATGTGCAACAGATTAGAAGTAACATTTAGCCATCAACCCTCAAAAGTTGTAGACTGCTCTGTCATTTCTCTTATCTCTCACACAAACTGATCAGATGAATGTGCATGAAAAGGCACATCCTTTTTTCTATCCATCCATTATGCCAGCTGCAGAAAGAGCACTGACAGGGACTAGAAGGAGAGACCATATTTCCCTTGTATTGGTTTCTCTTCACTGGCTTCCTGTTAAATCCAGAATTAAATTTAAAATCCTTCTACTCACATATAGTGCCTTGGACAATCAAGCCTCATTCTATCTTAAAATTCACATTGTACCATAGTTTCCTAATAGAGCACTTCACTCTCTGAGTGCAGGCCTACTTGTGGTTCCTAAAGTTTTTAAAAGTAGAATGAGGGGCTGAGCGTTCAGCTATCAGGCCCCTCTCCTGTGGAAGCAGCTCCCAGTTTGTATTCAGGAGGCAGACACCCTCTCAACATTTAAGATTCAGCTTAAAGCTTTCCTTTTTGATAAAGCTTATAGTTAGGGCTTAGTTAAGCTGCAATAGGTTCAGGCTGCTGGGGGGGCTTCTGATGATGCGCTGGGCATTTCTTCTCCACTCACCTCTTTTCATTCCCTATGCATTTATTTGTGACTGCTGCATATCATTTAATTTTGTCTTCTTTCTCCATAGTCTGTGTCTCTATTTTTGCTCTCCTTTCTCTCTTCTCTTTCCCCTCACCACCCAACCAGTGGAGGCAGATGGCTGCCTCTCCCTGAGCCTGGTTCTGCTGGAGGTCTCTTCCTGTTAAAAGGAAGTTCTCCCTTTCCACAGTCACCAAGTGCTTACTCATAGAAGATCATCTGATTGTTCTCTCTAATACTGTAGGGTCTTTACCTTACAATGTAAAGAGCCTTGAGGCAACTTTTGTTGTGAATTGGCGCTATATAAGTAAACTGAACTGAATTGAAATGATCTGAAGTGAACTGAATTGAGGAACTAAAACACCTGACTTAACTGTTTTATTAGTAACTTCAAGTATAATGGATTTGTAATGTGTTAGCATTACTAAACTACAGACAAATGTAGTACAGTAATGTGTTAACTTTACAGTAGCATCCCAACTCTCTTGAGACACAGACACTTCAAAATGCATGAAGACAACTTCTGCTTCATTTTACTTTATAATCAGTGTCTCATTTGTTTTTGTGGTGCAGCAGCTATTTCTCAGTTGCTCCAATAAGTCTGCTCTGTGAGCAACAGCAGACCACTGAGGAGTAAACTGGATTTCTACAAAACAGAACTAGAAGAGCTTGAGTGAGGTGAGTGAGTTCTTCTTTTAATTCATCACTGTGACCTCTCATGTGCCATCATCAAACTTAAACTTCCTTTTCTTTGTGTATATTCTAAAACACACACACACACACAAATGAGCCAGTTCAAGCATAAATAATTAGCACCTCCTTCAAGTTTAATGTACTGAAACCTCATGTTATTTGTCTTGTTTGTAAAACAGCGGTTTATCTCAGTACTGAACTCTCATGAGCATGACGTTTGGCTACTTTATCTTTTTGTGCTAATATTTTATTTTGCACTGTAATAGTTATATACTGTATCTTTGTGTAATATGTTACTTTTATAACCTACTGTGATAACACACCCAGAGTGCAGAAATGTTGATGCAATCCTACCAATTCTCTCCCAGCTCCTACCCTGTGTTTCACTGTGAAAGTCAATGTCACTCACAGCACTTATGTTTCACAATCCAAACTTTTTCCTCATAAATTACTTCAGTTCTCAACAGGGTTCACCAGAACTCACCTTGTTTGACAGCAGGCTCAACCCGTGGCACTTTAGGTTTTGACTGACCTGCAAGAGTTGAAAAACCCATTACAACATGACAGCCACAAATGATTCCCTGGGCAAAAGATGATGATTGGTACTTTAGGATAGCTTGAACATGAGAGATATGTTTACTGCATCTCATTAAAAAGCTCTGCTTTGAGGGCCATATCCTTTTGCTAGAAGGTTTTATCTCCTTAACTATGACTGAGGTGACCATCTGAATATTTCAAATTTTTGATGCATTTGCCCTTTTGTAACAAACAGCCATTGGTCTCCATTAATTTCCACATGACATTAAAAAGCAACTATGAGGATATTGATCCTTCTAACAAGAGTGCAAAGATTATTAGACATGATGATCACTGCCACAACTTCAAGCAAAAAACAAAACTCTGCCAAAGCAACTTATAATGTACTGATATGAATAGAAAAACCAATAACTGTGTATATTAGGGGTGGCAATGGCTCAGTGTGTTGGAGGACTCGTTTGGGAATCAGAGGGTTGCTGAAGGCTGTCAGCTCAAGATCCGCCTGGACCTGGACCCAGTGGCCATCCAAGACTCGCCAGTTTAAGACCTCACCCTGGACCCATATGTGTGGAGGTGAACTAGAAGCCAGAGAGATGCTGGCTCACCCCCTGAGCGTTGCCAAGGTGCCCTTAAGCAAGGCACTGAACCCCCTGCATTGCTCCCTAACACCTGTAATGGGCAGCCTCGCTCACTAACTTCCCTCTCTACTGCATGTTCCATGTAAAGGTGGGTGTGTGTAACAAAACAATAACAGTGTTAATGATGTGAAATTTCCCCATCTGGGGATGAATAAAGTTGTTTGTTTTTACATGAAAAACATTCACTTTTCGTAAACATGGCAATGTGATTTAAAAAGTGATAAGGTGCAGTGTTAAGTGTTATCTTTGCCTGTTTTGATGAACCTGGACTCTTGTGCATTATGGCTGACTATAAAAGCGGTAAACTGGTTTGTGGTAAATAAAAAATATTTTTATAGCACAGGCTGATAGTTGACTTAAGAATGTGTATAATCCACCGGGTCCCACATTTGAAACTGAAAGTCAACAATCAGAGGTAGAGTCTGAATCATTTACCTGTTTCTCTCTTCCTTTTTGCTGTGGAATTCTCGCCACTGCACAGTTGTGGCTGGGAAACTAGTGGAAAAAAATAAAATGTAATCCTCTAAACAATTAAGTGAAACTGACAAAATAGTACAGCTGAAAAATTTCCAGGCTATAATCATAAACAATAGAGTAGCCGCTCTTGTTGTAGTTATGAGCTGGTTATTACCTCTCTGCCTTTTTCGCTTGCTTGGTGTTTTGCACGTTGCTTGGGGTTCCAGTATCTGCTGATGATTTTCAAGGCTGGACACATCAGTTACCACTGGAAGGTCACCAAAAGTGCACGGATGAGGAAATAAGTGAGTAAGTGAAACAGTTGGCATGCACATTTACCAGCAAGAGTTGTTAGTGTCGTGCATATCAGTGCTGAACTGAAAGTTCAGTACAGGTAACAATAACACAAGCAAAACCTTAAAAACATTTTGGCTGAGGACTGACTTAATGTACATCAGTAAACGCTGAAATTAGCATAAGGAGGACAATGAAATTAGGAAATGTCTGAACTGGCATTTATGCAATACGATGTGTTGTGTAATGTGTTGTTTGTATCAAATTAAAAATGACTGTAAATTTTTCAAAAACAACTCTTCCCTTTATAAATTGATATGTTGCAACTGTCTTCCTCTACTTACTGCTCCCTTTAGGGGCCGCCACAGCAGTTCATCTACCTCCATCTCACCCTATCCCTTGCATCATCATCTGTCACACCAACCCTCTGCATGTTCCCCTTCACTACATCCATGAACCTTTTCTGTGGTCTTCTTCTTTTCCTTCTGCCTGGCAGCTCAATCTTCAACATCCTTTGTCTAACATATCCACTATCTCTCCTCTCCTCTTGCCCAAACCATCTTAACTGACTTCATCTTCAAACTGTTCAATCTGAGCTGTCCCTCGAATGGACTCATTTTTGATCCTGTCCATTCCGGTCACTCCCAGCATCCTCAACTCTACCACCTCCAGCTCTGGCGCCTGTCTTTTTGTCAGTAATACTGTCTGCAAACCATAAATCACAGCAGGTCTCACTACTGCCTTGTAAACCTTCTTTCAATCTTGCTGCTATCCTTCAGTCACAAGCACCTCTGACACTCATTTCCACCCACTATACCCCGTCTGCACTCTCTGCTTCACCAGTGTCTGAAGGAGAGATACTGTAGATCCTTCCTTCCTGCCGCAGTCAGACTGTATAACAACTACTGCTCTCAATAGACCTCACATGCTTTTTGTAAACCTATATACTATATCACTGTAAGAAAAACAATGCACCTTCTTTCTTTCTGTAAATAAAATATTATGTAAGTATAAATGTTCTGAGCGTGTACATGTAAATAATAAAAATAATAGGTTAAAACTATATGGTCTGTTTTTCTTACTTGCAGTATTAATTTATTCTATTTTCTGTTATTTTCCTAATAATATTATTGTTGTTATTACTGTCTTCCATTTTGGTGTGATTTCTTTTTAATACTGTGTGGTGCTGTCACTTGGTTTTGCTGCTGTAACACTTAAAAATTTTCCCACTGCAGGACCATTAAAGGAATAGCTTATCTTATGTTATCTTGTGCGCTGTCCGTTGCGTTGGATGGTTGACCCTAGTATTTAAACTCATCCACCTTCACCATCTTTACTCCTTGCATCTTCACCATTCCACCTGCCTCCCTCTCATTCACACATGTATTTGATTTTGCTTCTGGCTTTCATTCTAATTCTCTCCAATGCATACATCCACCTCTCCAGACTCTCCTCCACCTGCTCTCGCTGCAGACCACAGTGTCATCTGTGAACATCACAGTCCACAGAGACTCCTGCCTGATCTCATCCGTCAACCTGTCCATCACCACTGCAAACAAGAAGAGGCTCAGGGCCAGTAATTGATACGTTACCACCCTTACCTTGAACTCATCTGCCACTCCTATACTGCACACCTTACCACTCTCTCACTGTCCTCATACTTGTCCTGTACCACCCTCACATACCTCTCTGTCACCCTTGATTTCCTCATAAAATACCACAGTTCCTCTCTTGTCACCCTATCATATCTAGATCCACAAAGACACAATATAACTACTTCTGACCTTCTCTGTACTTTTGCGGATTGATCCACTGTGGCAACCCCTTGGGGAGAATACAAGGGAGGAGCCGAAAGTACATTTGTTGTAAGTTGTGTTATTACAGTGGGTAAAACAAGAAAAATTCTTGTCTCCATATGTTGTAAGCAGCATTCCTGAACTTGAATAAGAAACATTTGGACCCAATTATTACCTTTGAATACCAAAAAAACTGCATACACGCGTAGTACACAAAATGTTAAGAATCTTTAGCATAATAAAATATAATAACCCCATCTGGGTTGTGGAAGTCCCTGTACCATTTCCTGTTTTGAAAATCTAATACAACTTTTAGACCAGCAGCAGAACTGAAGGTAATAACCCACCAGCCTTCAGACTGGACAGTAGTAAGACTGCTGTGTGATTGGAGTGCCAATTATAGATTTTTTTCTGTACAATCATAAACTTGAATTACCTGTGCCGATAGATTTTATACATTTACAAATTTACAATTACAGAGTTTGAAATTATTTCTGAATATCACTTTATAAATCTCATTGACCCTAGTTTGAGACCCCAATCCTGACTATTCAAAGAAGGAAGTGACATGCTGGGCAAAACTGTGACTATAACACTAAAAAAAAAAAGAAAATTTCTTAACCAATGTGCTTTGTTAAATTTGGCCTTACTTCCTCATTGTTTTGAGTGGTGAGAATGACATTGTTGCATTGGTACAAGTACAATTACAACTTGGTGTTTGTAGGCCGCTAACAACTTGACTGGTAAAATATACTGTATGGTTCTGGATCATAAGTATGTATGACTAATATAATTTATGATGAGCTTCCAAACACATCATCACTGAACCTGAAAAAAGCAATTCTGAAATGTGCTCAATACAAGAAGGCCCCACCCTGAAACCCAAAGGACTGAATGGATCCATTGCCATCGTCCAGGTGCCAGACATCATGGAAAATTCCCAGAGTCTCTCCCTGCAGTTTTGGCAGTTTAAGGGAGACTCACACAATTTAAGGCAGGAAGTTTTAATGCTACAGCTAACTGTTGTATTTACTCGAAGGTAGCCAGAATTAATTGGCGTTTTCAGTTTGAATTATGGTCATAGTCTCCCCTTCTTTTCCTTCAAATTAAGAAGAAGAGATCCTTTATTTATCCCCAATGGGGAAATTACACAATTTTTCTCCACACACTAATGATGACAGACGTGTTGACATGCACTTATGGTCATGTATTCACACAAACAGAACAGGCATGCAACTGAAGAGATGAAGGTGAGGAGAAACAAGGCAGCCATTCTACAGGCGCCAAGGAGCACTGTGGGGATTTGGTGCTTTGCGCAAGGGCACCTCGCAGTGCTCGGGGGGTTAAGGTGACTCCTATCTAAGCCTCCAGTACAATTTTATCCTGTCAGACATTTGTGTGACATCATGTAGTGAAGGAGGACATGCAGAGGGTTCGTGTGAGGGAAGAGGACGCAAGGAATAGGGTGAGAGGAAGGCAGCTGATCCACTGTGGTGACCCCTAACAGGAGCAGCCGAAAGAAGAAGAAGAAGAAGAAGAAGAAGAAGAAGAAGAAGAAGAAGAAGCTGTTTGTGTGACACTCATCTATCCACTCTCTGATACTAATGTGGGTCCAGGTCACAGGGCAGCAATCTAAGCAGAGACAGCCAGACCTCCCTCTCCCTGGCCCCCTCCTCCAGCTATTCCAGAGGGACAGCACGATGTTCCCTAGCCAGCCAAAAGATGTCTGTCCAGTGTGCCTGCATCTGGATCTGCTCCGGACCCTCGAACCAGTGAGACATGTCAGAAACATCTCATCCAGGAGGCGTTCAGGAGGCACTCTGGTAAGACGGCTGAACCACCTCAACTGGCTCCTTTCAGTGTGGAGAAGTAGCAACTCTACTTTGAACCCCTCCTGAATGACTGAGCTCCTCACTCTATCGCTAAGGCTGAGCAGAGACACCAGTCGGACGAAGCTCTTTTCCACTCCTTGCATCCAGGATCTCGTTCTTTCGGTCAGTACCCATTGATGTTGTAATCCTTTCTTTTCGGTCACCCTTTTTTAAAAAATGTTTTGTGAGCCTACACTTTAGTTTTCCTAGTTGGACTTCCCTTTATCCCTGCCTGTTTGGTTTTCTGCATTTGGGTTTTCTTTTAAACTGGGGCACAACGTTACAAAAACAGAACAGACATAAGATCACAATAACCTTCACCTGTGATCACCAAAATGTAATCAATATATGTACTAGTTTTAGCTAACATTCGTGCCAAATTTGTATTCACAAGAATGGGATGGCAGGACATACGGACAATCCTAAAACCTGAGTCATGGCATAAAAAATATTGATTTCCCCTTTTTTTACTTTATAGTTTTCCACATGTTAGGTTTTAGTAATATATAAGTGTAAACCGCTATTTGTCACAAACAGGGTCGCAGAAGATGAGACACAGAATTAACAATGAAGTATACTTTGTACACTAAATAAGGAACATTTTATGCATTTATATGGTATGACGGTCACATGAGCAGTTATATTTTATATTTGCAAAATATTATTTGGCAACAACTTCAAAATAACAAAAGGAGATTCTTACAGATATCGTCGATTTCATCTTCAGGACCCAAGTAGGCTAAGAGGGAATCTGCATCTAGATGTGAAAATGCAGACAAGTAATTAGATAACAGATCACCTTTGCATATGTGTAAGTTTGTGTAGGCTATGTAAGATACCTAACAGACCATGATTATGTGTGTTATTACATGCAGTGTGCCACACATAAATACACATGTATGGACTTTTGGTTGCCACTTACCCAGCATTTCAAAATTGATGTCCTCTATTAACTCTGAAACACAAATAACACTATCATCATTGTTTGCCACTTTCATTCCTTTTTTTAGTAATCATTTGAAATTCACAGTTTATGCTGTTTCTGGAACTATTTTTAAGGAAGAAAGAAAAAACCATAAGAGTTTAGAGTCTTCGTTTTTTTGTGACAGGCTTTTGTTTCCTCTTGGCAGGATTACTGTAATGGTCTTATAACAGGTATCAGTCAGAAACCAATTAGTGGACTTCAAATTGTTCAACATGTTGTAGCAAGCCTACTTATGAGAATGAAGAAAAGTTAACATATAAGACCAGTGATATGATTGGTTGTCCATCTGGTTTAGAATTGATTTTACTTCTCATTTTTAACATCCTTCATGGCTCCAGAGTACATACTGGAATTGCTGTCAGTGTCCAATCAGTGTGTAGCTTAAGATCCCTAGGCAGGAACCTGTTAACTGTTCCAGCCTCACACCTTAAGACAAAAGGTGCATGAGCATTTGCTGGTCGAGCTTCTTGGTTGTGGAATGACCTGTCTGAGGATGTCCACCTCACTTTATCAGTGATTTCTTTTAAATCACTGTTAAAGACTGATTTATATTTTACTTACGTCCTTAGCATTCTTAGTTTACTTCCATTTTATTATTTTAACTTTTACATTTTGTGTTCATTTTAATTTTTTCTTTACTCTGAGTCACGCTGTATCTTATTCTTTCAATGTTGCAACTGAGGCAGGGCCTTTTCCAACTGACATGCAAACTGTTTTTATAACTTATTTCCCTTTTTTCTCTTTCAGAATCAGAATCAGAATACTTTATTAATCTCAGGTGGTGTGTGTTCGTGTAAAGCACTTTGTAGTGCTAGTGTTGGTAAGTGCAATATGAACAAACTTTACCAAAAATTAAATGAGTCCGGTGAGCACATGGTGTTGGACAAAGCAACAGCTTGTAAAACAGGTCATTCATACTTTATTTACAGTGATGAAATGTTTTAAAAACCTTTGAAAAGATGTAACAATACAAACCGTTTACAAATGCTGAGTCCAAAAGGGTTAACACGGAGTCCTGATCCCCTTCCAGCATCTTGGCATCTGATAACACACATACACACAAAGAGGTAAAAAAGGTGATGAATAGTTAATTAGAGTCCTGGATGGTTTGCTGAGTATCCAACCAAAAGGTCAGTTTCTCTGTAAGTTAATGATGCCACGCTTTAGTCATAAAGCCATAAAGTCAGAAAGCCTTGCCTTTCACTACTAAAGTATAGCCAATTAACTTTTCAAAGCAAGTGGGCAGTTTGTCAAATTTCTTTAAAGATTTCCTAGGAGAATATGATCACAACAACAGGCTGGACAGTTGGACATCCTGAAAACATAGCATCTCTCACCATGGGGGCATAAAAGTATGAGTGAGATGAGGAAGCAACGATGGCAGCAATCTACACAGGAGTTTTTACTCGTTAAGACAGCTCTAGGAAACTTGGGTGTAGCGATGATTATCCACTGAGATCTTTCAGAGCCAAAAACACACCTCCAATATAATCAGGAGCAAACTAATCGAATGACCTTTGAAATTAGGACAGGCAAAAAAAGGAGTAACTGCTGGTATTACTTTTGACTTGATGAAGTAATACAATAAAACATTAAACTGAGCAATAATCCAAATCACCATGGTTGTTGACTGGCACACAAAATAATGCCCCCTTCTTCTATCACTGTTCATAGGTAGGTT
>VUQH01032802.1:0-10147 GCA_015106775.1 Etroplus canarensis | reverse complement strand
CACACACACACACACAAACAACTTAAGTATAATGGTTTATTAATGTGCACTATCATTTGTTGTTAGCCAGGAGTTAATACCTCGCAATGTTGTTTTGCATCTTTTCCCCATTATTTGTAACCATTTGGAGAGACTAAACTTTGCCAGGGGCTGCATCATTCAGTGTATACTCAGAAAGGAAAATTCTTTCTTACTAGTATTGGTCTCACAGTTATTGGTCTGCATCTTAAATGTAAGCTTTTTTTCTTTTAACTATTATCCTGTTTGCATATCAGTGTGCACTGCTTTTAGATGCTATTTGCGTATGCAAGGATGCGCTGAAACATGTATGAATGCAGATTTGTACAGTTATACATTGATTCATTGCCATTCCTGTCAGATGGCAGTTAATCCCTCAGATGATTCCGTATCCTTAAACACTATCTGAACATTTCCTAGCCATTTTTATTTTGAAAAGGCACGGCCAAAGGCTTAGCAGTGCATGGCTGATTCTGGCATGTAGAAATGGTTTTTACACTCTTATCACCTACGGTAAGGTTTTTCTTCACTTTAGTGTGATTTGCCATGTGATGGATTCTCATCCACAATCACATGTTCATGGTTCATCTTAGTCCCCTAATGCACCAGAGGCTCACTGATTGAGGCCATCCTTTCTTTCAAAGAGGATTCTTGAAGAGAGCAGAAATCTACCGTCATCCACACTGTCAGGGATATGATCTACAGCTAATAAATAATGGACAAGCAGCAAATAATAGAATACCAGTATTAGAGCACAGCAGAGTGATGATCCAGAGCTGTATGCAGGCCACACCAGCCACAAGAGTGCCTGGAAGTCAGACATTTAACACTCAATTTCTAAGTGTTCAAGGGGAGAAATGTGTTTGTTGGATGTAGTGTGTGTAGTTCCGAGAAGCAAATTTTTACAGTCCACAACCGTAAGGAGGATGCTGCTAGATAAAAAGCAAGGTTGCTTAAGTTTCAGTGCTTTTTTCATTGTCTTTTCCCGTTCGTTAAAGATGGATTAATTTGGAGTGCCATTAAGTCACCTTCAAATTAATTGCTAGGACTTTGACAAAGCAGATTTGATTAAATGATAGATGATGGTCTCAGCCAAGAGTCTGTCACTCATACTGGTAATATTGGCATTTTTTATAACAGAATATTTCCGACTACAGCTTTGCCCCCTGCCAGAGGACATAACTTTCTGCATTGAATAAACAGGGTAGTATGATTTCCCAGGTGATATAAGATTCATTTCAGATTGCAGAATATCATTTCATATCATTGTACATTCTAAGCCTGAATGGGAATACACATTCAACAACCAATTTTGGAAGCGGAGCTATGGTGCCACTTCCATTGAAGAAGCAATTCCACAGGTCTGCTCCTCAGGGTAAGCCTTGTGTTTCAAGGTAACTTTAGGCTGGTTTTGACTGGTTGAAAGAATCCTGCTTCCTACTTTCTGCTCTAAAATATTTTTCCTTTGTGTCATAAGTCATGAAGTCATGGGGCCATTAAGACTGTCAGAAGCTACCTGTCTTTTCAACACGGATAAATTTGGAACAGAAACTCCGACTTTAATAATGCCAGCTTTTCATCCATTTTCTTTGCTTATCCAATTCAGGGTCACAGGGAGCGTGGAGCCTATCACAGCTGTCATTGGGTGAGAGGGAGGGTACAAACTGGACAGGTCGCCAGTCTTTCACAGGGCTAATACAGAGAAACAGACAATGATTCACACCTTACATTCACATTCCCATCTACAGTGGATTTAGTATTACCATTTAATCTAACATGCATGTCTTTGGACTGTGGGAGGAAGCTGCATTACTTGCAGGAAACCCATGTAGGCACAATATGCTACTAATTCAGTGTTATAAACATGTAATCCCTAACATGATATGAATTTTGATTGCTTGAGAGACAGTTGTTTGTGAAGTTCACATTTTAATACTTGTCTTTCAAATTCCCCCAGTGATATATGTAGTTATTAGTTTCTATTGCTCAGAATTGTAAGAGGGGGAAAATCATGAGATCTTTTCTGTTAGAAGTAAAAATAAATCTCTCTTCTCTCTCTTGTCTTTGTCAGATTTTTCTTCTTTCCATATCATGAAATTTGTAACTGTTTCCATATTTATTTACTTGTTTTATTTTCCTAGGTAATAAAGCTGTCCTTCGAAGAGTTTGATCTGGAAAGAGGATATGACACACTGACTGTAGGAGATGGGGGGAAGATAGGAGATACTCGGAGAGTACTTTATGTGTAAGAACCACTTTACCTGGATGTAAAAGAGACTGAAACTTTGAAAAGACACTGACATATAGATAAAGGACTATTTAAATGATAACTTTACTATATAATCTTTAAATTTAATCAATAACTAATACTTCATAACATTTTCTGTTACTTTAAATGTATTCTTCTGTGTGTGTGTGTGTGTGTGTGTGTGTGTGTGTGTGTGTGTGTGTGTGTGTGTGTGTGTAGACTCACTGGTTCCAGTGTCCCTGACCTCATTGTCAGCTTGTCCAATCAGATGTGGCTACACCTGCAGTCAGATGATACAATCGGCTCAGCAGGGTTTAAGGCGGTATATGAAGGTATGTCTCACTCTCAATCATAACAGTTTTTCAGCATCACAATTCTTCCTCTAAAATACACACACACACACATAAAGTAATAAATGAGTAAAGAGTGTTAATCTGTTGATCATCTGGCTTGATAACTGGCTTCATATTTTGCCAAAGCTGGCACTAATGGAGAAATAATGATGGTAGCAGTCAAAGTGAGTCATGGTCAAATGGAGATATGTACAACTGGGTAATAAATGAGAGTAAATGCCAAAATCAACCTTAAGTGTCTTAGTAAAGTTTTGAGCCACTGCATGTCACTAAAAAAGCTTTATTGTATGCACCTTTGCTGCAAATGTATTACCATCTTTGGTGTTTTGATGGTGTACTGGTGACCAAGAAGGCCATGGCATATGATTTACATCATTTTCATGCTCAGTGAATGATTGAGTGGTCCCTCATATTTGTAGGAAAGAGCACTGTCAATCTGGAAGAAGACCCCTCCTGTCAATGTGTATATATTACATAATATATACGTCATATAGATTACACATAGAATAATGGTGATAATTCAGAATAGCGTTGTATGGGTTTGCCATGATCCTTAACACTGTATCAAATGTTTGTGAAAAAATTTTGAAAAAGACAATAAACATATTGGCAAAAAACAAAAAAAAAAAGTATTCAGGTTTCTTCTCCTTGTCTTTTTTTTTACTTGTTTGTAATCCTATAAATACATATTAATTATTTTTTATTCAATTATTCTTGAGAAGTCATTTATTATATTTATATATTTGATCACATACTTGTCCTACCATATCATTGCAACTCTTTAAATAAACTGTGCTCTTTAAATAAACTGTGCTAAATGAACCTGAAAAAAATTGAATTCGGTTAAGGAAGAGAAAGGTCATTTCATAAATATGGGAACAGACATTAAGTCAAATGACAAAAAACTGACAGGGTTGCACAGAGTGTTAAAAATTACAAACTGAGTGAGAAGAAATAGTTTCAGACAGACTGAGAGAAAAAGAGGGATGAAGGTTATAGTCTTGTTTTTGCTTTGCTGTGTTTGATGCAATGTTTTCCAGGGTCACTTACTGTTCAAGGGAATAAGAACAGTCTATAGAAAATACGTGTGGGTGTGTAACTGTCATGTGAAAAATTTAACATTATGTTAGAGGGTTTCTTTGTCTTAATGTGAGGCTGACCTGTCACAAACCATTGATTTAGTGGCTAACTTTGGTTTCATATGTTTTATATTTGTCCTAAAAGCAGGGCTCTTGTGGTCAAAAACTCCTATTTGACCCATCTTATATAAATTGCAAGGTTATGGCGTGTGACAAAACTCTGAAAGAAAAGAAGACAAAGAAGCACTTTGTAGACTAAATGTTGTAGTTTCTACTTTTTCCCCCAACTGAACATGAGCCTCTGGTACATGCTGTGCGTGTGTCCTTGCATGAATAAATCTGATACTGTCAAATAGTATAATGTCACCATGTACCAAACTTTGATCCGTGTTACCCCATGAGCACTTATACAGTTTGAACCCAGGAGGAAAACTCAGTGCATGTCTTGTTTGTGGCATCATGTTGCACTTCTGAAATCTTGCTACAACTCAATGTGTGTGTGAGAGAGTTACTATCATAAACACACAGAGCATTATAATAATTTAAGCTTTCACTAAAATGCTGCTGCCAAGTTTTCAGACAGATGCCAATTTGTCAGCAGAAGCACAGCAATATACATCGCACAGTTTTGAATGAAAGTACTTGCAATTTACACTGAATGCTTTAAGATTGCACAGTCTAAGCATTACTAGCAGCATCAGCATGCAGTGTTATTTAATGAAAAATCTGTACATCTGTATTTGCATTTAGACTTTACTTTATTGGTGCAAAATGTGCCCCAATATTGAAGTTAATGTTCACAAGAAACAGTTTCTTGTTAACATATTATGTGATAAAACTATAAAAAATAACAAATAAACAACGAAAGGCTTGATTATTCACTGTGAAAAATTAATCAAGCAAGGTGATTTCTGTGGCATACAGGCATGAAACAGAATGTAGCTAGAATGTTTTAAAATACACAAAATTGATTTCAAATTAAAAGTTTACTTTTTGAGGTATGAGTACTTTTCTTCGACTGTTACCCTTTCTTTTCTTAATTATGTAGATTACTTCTGAAAAAAACAAATGCAATTAACCCCCTGGGATTAGTATTCTGATTCTGATACTTGTAAGAAACAGTAAGTGGTCGTGAGCTTGAGGAAAAGAAGCATACAATATTTTGTTGAACTCTAAACGCAAACCCTGCACTTCAGTAAAACTCTTTGAACTTAAAGCAAGGAATGGGAAAAACAAATGTGAAAGAAGAAAGAAACAGAGTCAACTTTAGAATTAGTGAGAGAGGCAGTTACAACCACAATGTCAGACTTACCAGGGGCTCAAGATTGCTGATATCATCCTGACAGTCATCAACTGTGTGTGACAGCTAGCTATGGGCCACCAACATGCCTCCTGCTTCTTTGAGTATTCTATTCTTGTGGGTGCACTTACATCCCAGAAGATGGTAAAAGTGTAGAACACACACAAACACACACACACACACACACACACACACACAGCTCACCTTGAGATGTGTTTGCCCAAAGCGAATCCAGGAGCATGGTGGAGCATGTGTTACAAGATGACAGACGTCTGGTAGAATGTCAAATTTTAAAGTAGGGGAGCAAGGGGAATGCAATGGATAAAAACACACTCCCATTAGGAGTAGAAGGGATAAAAATGAGCCACAAATGAATACGATAGGATTGCAGGCCAGGTCGACAGTACTAGTAATGTGACACTAATGCCATTAAAATATAATGTATTGAATCAGATTTAGAGAGCTGGTGCAATTAGAAGGAGCACAATAGCAGAGAAGAACAGGGACAATTTAAAAGAAGGACTGATGTAGACAAAGGGACAAACTTAAACAAGAAAATACAGGACAGGCACAACGTACTGTATGCGTCTGAAAATGTGTACGCAGAAAGCAGAAAAAGTCACATACTATACAGTGTCACAATCAAGTATCAAGTATTTCTCTCTTCAGTTTTCATCTCCTGCTTGTTACCTAAAAAGAATGTACATAAATCAGAGTGTGTTTTCATCTACCTGTGCATCTCAACTCATTGTTTTGCTGTTCACAATTAGAGCTGAATTGCATTACAATTACCTTGATTGTAATTAGCTCTGAGGAGGGGAAAAATGAATTTTGCCTGTTGCATTTCAGGTTATATTTCACTTCTTAATGCAACAGTGTAACTTAAGTGGTGCTAGACATGTTCACTTGTGTTTGTGCTCCATAAAGAAAGAACAACATCCCCTTTTGTCTTTGCATTCAGACAGCTTGAAAAGAACCATTTGAATATTCCAGATTTCTTCAAAGACACACCTAGTAAAAGTGGTTTATTGACTATTCTAAACCATAACTCTCTTTATTGTCTATTTTTAGTGCCATATATTTTGTAGATGTTTTGTAGTTGGACCCTTTGCATGGGCTGTCTGTGATGAGCTCATTTGTGATACAGAAAATGTATAATACACATATAATTTTCAGATATTCAAATCCCTTTTTATGAGTTTTTTCATATGGTACAAAGAAGGTACCATACAGAGGTGTAAATAGTAAATAGTAAATTTTTTTTCATGCTTGATTTTATATACATGTGACAATGGGGCTGATCAAATGCTTAAATTCATTGATTAAGAGGTGTGGCCTATTCTTTTGTCCATGTAGTAAGTGTACACAAACCCCTCAAACAAATTTAAGATGGTGATTCATGGAGTTATTATAGCTTTGGCTGCTCCCTTGTATTTTCCTCAAGGGGTCACCACAGTGGCTTAATTTTTATCAATTTGGCAGAGGTTTTATGCCAGATACCTTTCCTGACACAACCCTCCGTGGTGAGAGGGGCGTGTGGCCCCACCTGAATTGAACCAGGGACCTTTTGGTTGTAAGGCAAATGTGTAAACCACTACACTACGGGGAAAATAATAATAATAATAATAATTAATTCATCTTCTTCCACTTATCCACGCTGGAGCCTATCCCAGCCGTTATGGGGTGAAAAAGCAGGGTACTCTCTGGACAGGTCCCCAGTCTGTCGCAGAGTCAACTCAGAGAGACAACTACTGTATTCGCACTCACATTCACACCTATGGGCAATTTAGAATCACCAATTAACCTAACCCCTTGTATGTCTTTGGACTGTTGGGGGAAGCTGGAGTACCCAGAGAGGGGCTTTAAACTGGCTGGCTGTTGGATTCGAAACCAAACCCTCTTGCTGTGAGGCGACAGTGCCAACCACTATGCACCCGTGCTGCTTATAATAATAATAATAATAATAATAATTATAGTAATACATTTATTACAATAGCATTTGTCACTTTTAAAGAGACCATATAGTTGTTTTATTTTAACTTTTTTTATGTGTGTAGGGAGCCATCAGGATGTCAGCCAGCCAGTTATAGTCTGTTATGTGCTTGTTTGCAAAGGACAATATCGCACATGCTACCTTATGCAAGAATCTTGGAAATGGGAACTTTCATTCAAATGATTTCAAAGGCATCTAGTTTTACTCTGATCTGACCTATATGCTATCTGAAAATCAGTGTATGCATCCTATTGCATCCCATATAACCCCAGCTCACAAACAAAGGCAGACAACTTATTATCTAAAGAATTAGCATTTTATACACATGTAACACTAATTGCCAACATAAAAATGACTCTCTGTGTTTGTGTGTTACAGAGATCGAACGAGGAGGCTGTGGTGATCCCGGAGTGCCCGCATTTGGTCGCCGTAGTGGTGATCGCTTTCAACATGGTGATGTGTTGACCTTCTTTTGCCAGGCAGCCTTTGAACTTGTGGGAGAAAGAACCATCACATGCCAGCACAATAATCAGTGGTCTGGCAATAAACCCAGTTGCATCTGTAAGTACACATATTCCTATGTCTGTGCTAATTGTTCTTCTGTTTCTTTTTTGTTTTAATTTTGTGTTATCTTTGATTTTTTCTTTTTTTTTTCCTTCCTTTCTTTGTTACTTCTTCTTTGTAGTCTCATGTTTTTTCAACTTCACGGCTCCATCAGGAACTGTGTTGTCCCCAAACTACCCAGAGGAATATGGTAACAACCTGAATTGTGTGTGGCTGATTATTTCTGAAGCGGGAAGCCGCATCCACCTCCTCTTCTCTGACTTTGACCTGGAGCCACAGTTTGACTGGTTGGTGGTCAAAGATGAAGGTAATTAAATGTTTGTATTTTGCTACATTTTTGCAACCCTAATTTCTGTTGTTTGGTGTTTTTATTTTGAAAGGTGGAATATCACAATATACTGTACATACATGCTATTGCTATGATACTGCATAAATATTGGCCTGTGTGACCAGCTGAAATAAGGAAAAAAATGAAATATGCTGTAGTGCCATGAACTGCTCAGATGTATTAGTCTATATCAGTAGACAGAGAGAATAGGAATTGGATTCCGTTGATGGGTTGATGAATGACAGGCAGGTATAGTTGTGATGTGATCATTTTAAATACATAGTTTTCCACTCCACATAAAACAGAGCAATTAGATTGCTGTCCACTATTGTAAAAAAGGTTATTGATTTGAACTGAATCAACTCAGCCCGTTGTTTGACTGGCTAATCATTAGAGATGAAGTTGTGCGTAATTGACTAACCTGTCACTTTACAGGGATGTGTGTTTTATTTATTTAATTATTTTTCTTTTTGGTCTCTGTAGAAGTGTTTCTAAAATTACAGGGCAATTACTACTGTTACAGTGGGCTAACTGAAATTAGATCGAAGCTGTTGCTTTGAAGTTTTCCAGTTTGTTCTGGCTGGTGATAAATCACTGTCAAAAGGAACCTGCAATGGATGTCTATGGTGCCTTCAGAAAAGAAGAGACACACACACACACACACACACACACGGCTCAAAAGTTTGGGATCACTTGGAAATTCTCTTATTTTCAATGAAAACACACATGAAATTAGTCTGAACAGGAAATATAACAAATGAACAGGGCATGCTGACATTGTCAGAATGATTTTAATGGAAATGATGAATGTGTTCTCCAAACTTTGCCTTCATCAAAAAAGCATGTTTGGCAGCAATTACAGCCCGGCAGACCTTAGGCATTCTGGCTTTCAATTTTTCAAGGTAATCTGATGAGATTTCACCCCATGTTTCCTGGAGCATCTCCCACAAGATGGATTGGCCTGATGGAGTCTTCTTCTGTACCATAGGGTCAAGCTACTCCCACAACTGCTCTATAGGGTTCAGATCCGGAGACTGTGTTGGCCACTCCATTACAGTCAGAATTCTGGCTGACTGCTTATTCTTTAAATATTGCTGACATATTTTGGAGGTTTATTTTGGGTCATTATCCTGTTGCAGGATGAAATTGGTGTTACAAACTCTTGTAAATCTTGTGCAAAAGCTCCTTCCTCAAGATCCCTTCCCCTTGGTACAAGTCTCCTATTTTACCACCTCCAAAGCACCCCCAGACCATCACACTGCCTCCACCATGCTTGACTGATGGTATTAAGCATTGTTCATGCAATCTTTTTATTTGCTCTGCATCTCACAAAAGTTCTTCTCTTGAATCCGAAGACCTCAAACTTGGACTCATTTGTCCACAACACCTTCTTCCTGTCCTCCAATGTCTTTGCTTTTTTGCCCATCTCAGTCTTTTTTTTTTATTGACCAATCTGAGATAAGGCTTTTTCTTGGCAATTCTGCCATGAGGTCCAGCATCCTGAAGTCACCTCTTGACCATTGATGCTGACACTGATGTGTGACAGATACTATTTAGTGCAGCTGCCAGTTGACAACCTGTGAGGCATCTTTGTCTTAAACTACACACTCTCAAATGTTTGTCTTCTTGCACAGTTATGCATCAGGGCTTCTCACTCCACTTTCTGTGCTTTTTAGAGCCAGTTTGGGCTGATCTCTGATGGGAGTAGTTAACAGCAGTGTAAGAGAATTTACACTTCAGAAATTGATTCTGTTCATCAGATGAACAGAATCAATTTTTGAAGTGTTACTTACCTGGATGATTGAGCATGCATCAAGACATAAGAGATTTTACATTTCTCTGGAATTTCTCGTATTGAATAGTCTTCCTTTCTCAGCAGAACAATAGACTGACAGGTCTTTAAATAAAGTTTTTTTCTTTCATGGGTGTGGAGCTGCACTTTCTGACAGTGGTGTCAGAGAGGAGGATACTGTCCAAGTTAAGGACAATACTGGACAATCCTTCACACTCTCTCCATGACATGCTGGACACGCATAGGAGCACTTCCAGCAGCAGGCTTATTCAGCCACGATGCAACACTGAACACCACAGGAAATCATTCCTACCTGTGGCCATCAAACTTTGCAACTCCTCACTATGACACTACTTTTATTTGCTATATAGTATACTCACACATTGAGTAATATATTTGATCTTCTCATCTGCTACTAAATATATTTTAACATCATTTTCTGTCCTCACTATAATTTATATTACCTGCATTT
>VUQH01032800.1:0-11658 GCA_015106775.1 Etroplus canarensis | reverse complement strand
AGCCTGTATCTTCCTATACCACCCGATCCAAGTCACTGTCCTCCTCTCCTCTGAGTGTCCAAGACATGCAGTCACTGTTCTGATTTACAAAATCAACCTGCAGTCTAGGCTGCCCTGGTGCAGGACTCTTATGACTACTACTGTGAAGAAGTTTGAAGTCATCCCTTAACTTGCAGATGATAAATAACAAAATCACTTGGGCTGCCAAAATTAGAAACATCCTGTCTCGAGTAGAAAGCTTGTCCATTCATTTGTTGCCACTAGGCTGGACTATTGTAATTCTGTTTTATCTGGCTGTTCTAAAAGCTCCCTGGAAAACTTAAAGTTGATCCAAAAATGCTCCATCCATCCATTTTCTTCCATTTAACCAATCCAGGACCTACCCTGCCTCACGTACTATCAGAGCTTTCATGGGATGAGAGGTCATTCTTATCTTTAAACTGTGGTAGGAGGCCAGAATACCCAGAGAGAACCCATCCAGGTACAAGGAAAACATACAAGCTCCTCACAGAGGGACCCCAGCCCTAGATTTGAACTCAAGACCTCCTCCTCTTGAGGTAACAGCACTAACCACTGCTCACCAGGCCACTCCTGTTACATCCCGAATTGAGCTCAAAATCCTTCTCCTCACATGGGCTGCTGTGGCTCAGGAGGTACAGTGGGTCTTCTAGTAACTGGAGGGTTGGTCATTTGATCCCCGGTTCCTTCAGTCTACAGAGGCGAAGGCGAACTGTCCTTCATCAAGATACTGAATACCAAATTCCTCCTGATGCATCCACTGCTGTGTCTGATTTTTAGAAAGTGTTTAAAGCATAAAATAAATGGATGTTTTTTTCTCGTAAACAACCCTTTGAGTGCTCAGAGTAGAAAAGTACTATTTAAGTAAGAGTCCATTAACATACAAAGTCCTTAATGGACAAGTCCTATCATATCCTAAAGACTTCATGGTACTAAATGGAGCACTTCGCTCTCAGAGTGCAGGCTTATTTATGGCTCCTAGAGTTTCGAAAAGTAGAAGAGAAGGTCTCTTCCTGTTAAAAGGGAGTTCTTCCTTCCCACAGTTACCAAGTACTGCTTATAGAGGATCATCTGATAGTTAAGGTTCTCTGTCTAATATTGTAGGTCTTTACGCCAGTTACAGCTGTTATTGTGAACTGGTTCAGATCAAGCAGATCATCCTTCCAAGCTTCACTGTCACCGTTAAAGTGAGCATTAAAGTCCCTGATACAGCAGTGACAAGGAGGCCGGACTCTCTGCACTGCTGCTCAGTGCAAACAACCATAAGAGCCCATTCCCCAACCTGAGGGCACAAGGAACATAATGTCTAACCATTTCCCCTTGTCTTCATCTGTCAGGTTTCTGCAGGAGAACACAGCGGATTGGCTGAGGAAGTTTAAGGGATCAGGTGTTCCGGTCGGACCAATCAACAGCATCCAGGAAGTATTTTCCGACCCGCAGGTCAGTGAGCACGCAGTTCACACATTGCTCTGACAGAAGTCACGTTCTTGGTTTCATGGACATTTTTACTCATTTGATGAGTTTGATAAACCTTATTGAAATTTAGAGAAATAGTTGGAGCACAGAATCTGGACTGGTTCAGCATACCCGGGTATCCTTTCCTCATGTGGCTGCGCTTACTCGAACAAAACCGATTAGGCTCTGAGGAGGCCACATGAAGATGGTTTTTTAACTCAAGCGACACAGGGTTTACCCAATCTATACTGCTGCCTATCCTGTAGAGGTCTGTCCTGCCTATCCTGTAGAGGTCTGTGCCTCCCCAGACCATCGCTGAACCACCGCCTAACCGGTCATGTTGAACGATGTTACAGGCAGCATAATGTTCTCCACGGCTTCTCCAGATCCTTTCACATCTGTCACGTGCTCAGGGTGGACCTGCCAATTCTGGTATTCTATGGCAAATACCAGTCTCAGCCCCCTCTGATACTTACTGACCACATCATTATCACACATGTTTAACTGACTTCATGCTACACGCTGATTCTAAAGGGTTCCTTTAACTTTTTTGAGCAGTGCTTATTCAATCACATTCACATAAACGAGGCAAAGTTTGATTCACATGACCAATCAGGTTTACCATCTACTAATATTATAAAGATATGAGGTTTGATGATTATTACCTTATTGTGGTCATTATTACAGGATTTAAATGGGAAGAACTTGAATAATCAGCAGAAGAGCTGCAGGCTGAAGCTCATTACACCTCCCTGTTTTACAGAGTACATTCTGAATGGGAGCAGTTTTATAGATAGATACTTTATTCATCCCCAAAACTCAAGTCTAAGTCATTAGGAGATTAATAAAGTATAGCATCATCTTCTTCTTCATCATCATCATCATTTGCATTACAATCAAAAGGTCCCTGGTTCAATTTCAGGTGGGAACACAAGCCCCTCTGTAACAGAAGGGCATCCGGCATAAAACCTCTTACTGATACAGATTCATCTGCAGTGGGGACTCAAGAGAGCTGCTGATGGTGCAGTTTTTGATGTTTTTCTTTTACACCTTTCACAGGAGCCTTCCAACAAAATGTACGATCCATTATCACGCCCAAAAAAATCGGTTCCATAAACTCTGTAAATCACAATCATTCATCATAATTTTGAGGTTATTTTTTATTTTCCGAAAATATTAAAAACTTTGTTTTCTTATAGTTTAGTGATAATTTATTATTGACAAACCATTTCTTTATTTATTAATTTCCTCTCCACTGTATTCAGAAGCTGCCTCAAACTTTTCCCAGAGCAGTATAAATTATTGTCAGCAAATAAGGCAAATCTTAACAGTTCTGACCCATTACATATTTCATTTATATATATTACCTATTTAGACATTACACGTGTCGTTTACATACAATATAAACATGTTACAAATGTCATTTATATATAATATAACAAATTTACATATGTTATTGTATCAATTTAAATATGTCACATATGTCATTTATACATATTACCACTTTAGATAGTAAAGTATATCCAGTTTAGACATGTTACAAATGTAATTTTTATACATTATAACCAGTCTAGACACATTATATGTCATTTATATAAAATATGAACAATTTAAACAAGTTACATAGGTCATTCATATACAATATGACCAGTTTAGACATATTGTCACTTATATGTAACTTATGGCACTGAAATACATTATAAACAGTGCAGGGCCCAGCTCAGATCTTTGTGGAACCTCAGAAGTGACCTTCAGTAAACCAGAGTCAGCAGTATTTACAGTATTTGTACATGCTGACATTGGCCGTATGTAACAACGAGTGTGCTATCCTCTAACACCATATCGATCGATTCGTTTTTTCATCAGCAATCTGTGATTTATTACATCGAATGCTTTCTTGAGGTCAGACACCCCCACAGTGTATGTTGTTGTGCTTTGCGTTTCATGTATCTTAAAAGTTGCATCACAGCCACTGAGGTAGACCTAGTTGCTTTAAATCCATACAGATGAGGTTTAACAATGTGAAAGCAACATGACAGTCACAGACAAAGCAGCAGAGCGTTGGATGAAAGCTGTATATTCCACCAGATCTATGAAGGTCTGTGAACTTCAACTGCTTCAACAGCTGGTCATAAATCTTTTCTGTTTGAAGCCAGGAAAGCTGGAAAAACGGTGAGTATGTTAGTTAATAGACTTACTGATATCATGGCTCCATCATTAAGACGTGGGAAATCTGACTGTAATAATTAGGCTGTAATTGATTAACAGAGGGTGCTATTGTTCCATCAGTTCTGTGCAAATACACTGAGTCTGTGAGGGTCACCTGAAGGCATCATGAAGCAGCTGAAGACAGAAATAAGATGCAGCTGTTAAAGGACTGCTGGGCGAGCACCTGAGCCCGTCTGTCAGAGTGTGTGTGTGTGTGTGTGTGTGTGTGTGTGTGATGGCTGCTCGTCAAACTGTCCCTCCATATGGATTAATAACACATTAGTCATTGCTCACAGATTACACAACTCAGCATGTTACACTAACACACAGCTCCAGGCTCATTACTGAGAGTGTGTGTTGAGAACAAAGCAACGGGGCATATGGCCTGTGTGTGTGTGTGTGTGTGTGTGTGTGTGTGTGTGTGTGTGTGTGTGTGGATATGAGATGAATCACTCAGCGAGCCTCTTTCTGTCATTATTTTGATTTTGACTAGCCAAACAGTTTCCACCTTCATCCAATCACACGTGAGAATCGGTCAGCTGCCCCACCCCTGTGTCCTTCAGCTCCACCCCCTCCCTGTCAGTCGCATTTGCTTCCATCAGTGACTGGGTGTGGGCGTATTCCACTCTTTGCTTTAGTTAATTTGACCATCTTGATCTGCTGAACACGACTCTTTTAAACTTTAGAGTTGTCCTGTCTGCAGTCAGCTGTAAATCAGAGCAGAACGAGGTGGTGAGACACCTCATGCTGTTTGCCAACCAATAAAAGACACCAGAAGAAGATGTCCTTCACATAAACACCTGAAAGAACCACTGAGTGGCTGAGCAGATCAGGGGGGAGATGTTCCAGATGTGTCTTGGTGAGATGGATCCATTCAAAGTGAAACCACCTCCTCAGGTGTGACAGTGACATTTCAGTCTCTTGCAGATACTTTTATGGACAGAATTCTGCCAGTGAGTCATTTCCATTTTCAAAATAACTAACAGTCCTTCATGTGACTGTCGCGGTGCCGTGCTGAGTTGCAGCCTGTTGTAGCAGCTGTGTGTTTTGTTGGGTTTTGTTGTTTCTCGCTAACATCACTTACTCAGTTATTCTTGATTTGCCAATGGAGAGCTGCGTCGTTTACACACGGGACCAACTGATGGGCTGAGCGCACCAGTGTTACTGAATGGAACGAGACCTGGGATCCCAGCAGAGACACGGCTGGCTGTCACCATGGGGAATGTGAGGAAATTAGATGGGAGAGCTAGGAGGACTGACTAAAAGCCAGAAGAATGCTGTGAATGTAGTCTTATATGGCTGCACTCACATTACCTGGACCATAGCGTGACAGTACCCGGCTTCAGAACTTTTCAGGCAGATGAAGAAGAAGGGTGGAGGAACGCCATCAGCTGATGTAGAGGAAGCTTTTGACCTCCTCCTCCTTCTTCGTCTTTCATCTGCTCCCGTTAGGGGTCGCCACAGCGGATCATCTGCCTCCATCTCACCCTATCCCTCACACCAACCCTCTGCATGTCCTCCTTCACTACATCCATCAACCTTCTCTGTGCTCTTCCTCTTCTCCTCCTGCCTGGCAGCTCCATCTTCAACATCCTTTGTCCAATATGTCCACTATGTCCACTATCCCTCCTCTGAACATGTCCAGATGTCACATGGTCAGATGAGGAGCTACCCAGAGCTCTTGACCACAGATGAAGGTGGGAACGTAGATTGACTGGTAAATCAAAAGCTTTGTGTTGCCACCAGTTCAAACTGGTCCTTTGAATAATTCTAACAAAGACAGACTTTCAGGGATTAAAAACCCTTTACAGTCAGCTGATCAAACAGAGATCCACCACCAAGCTGATCTGGCGTAAGTTCATCTCTGACTTGAGCTGAGCTGCGATGATTAAAACGGTGGAGCGAGGATAAAAAGGTGGTGTGCATTAACGCTAACACGTGTCGACCGGAGCATGTTTTTCATGAAGATCGTGCACGAGACAAACATGTGACTTCAGTCCATCCTCTCTGTCTGCTGTCACTCAACTTTTATCTGAATGTGTGTTTGTGTGTTTCGAGGACAACAGCTCCCATCACCACCTGGCACGGCCCTGTCTTATAAAAGCTATGACTCAGAGTGTGTGTGTGTGTGTCTCAGACCAGCCCATCTGCCTCTATGAGCCGGCTGCAGCAACTTGTTTTCAACTAACTTTGGACACACTTTCCACACACACACATACCTGTGAGGACTGACTGATTGTGCAGATGTTTCCGCACATCTGGGACTAACAGTGACTGGAAGGCCTGTGATTATGTGATTAGACTCATCACACGAGGAGCCTCCATTTGAACCTTGTGATGTATCTCCAGTCATCGGACTTTCACATCAACTGAAAATACAACTTGTAAGAACAGCATTAAACAGTCATGTTTAGTATTTATGCTGAGCCACTATCATGGGTTACTGGAACATGGTAATGAAGTTGTGTTGAGGAACCTCGCACCCAGGCTCTGACATGTTCTGCATAACTAAACATTGCTGTAGACACATCTGGGTCAAATCTGTGCTCCTTTTGGGCTCTTATGGCCAGATGTGGCCCAAAAGTCACAACGCACCTGAGTTTTGTCCCATATGAGGTACACCTTTGGCTGAGTAGAGACAGGGCTGTCAGTTGAGGCCAATTGTGACCCATAGAAAAGTACATTGTTCAAAGAAATTAAGGGAACACTCAGTCATCACAATATGATGACAAAGTCAGTTAAACTTCAAGGATGTCAGTCTGTCTAGTTAGGAAGCAGAAACTTAGTGAACCCATTTCAGCTGCTTTGGTACAAATGAACGTGATAAAAAGGGCTCTGGAGAGGCACCAACCAGACAACCCCCCCCCACCCCAATAAAAGGGAAGGTTTTATCCCTCCTGACTGATTTTTCTCTGGTTTTTCTTTTTGCTCGTGTCCTTGTCACTGCTGGTAGTGTGAGATGGTACCTCCAGCCCTTCCAGGATGGGAGATTCATATGTGCCTTTGCAAGAGGGTTTGCTGTGTTTCCCAGCACAATCTCAAGAATGTGGAGGAGATACCATTACATGAGGAGAGCTGGACAGAGGACATCAAGCCAGAATCAATATCTGCTCATTTGTATGAAAAGGAACATAAGGATCATTGTCAGAGGCTTACAAGATGAGCTCCAGTAGGATTATCATGTACAAAACCAAACCAGACTCTGAATGTGGACAGACTGTGCCCTGAGGTCCCAACATCCTTTAGTAGAGCTTCTGCTGTTGCACCTGCTCCACCACAGGATAACACATTTTGCTGTGGCATAACATCTGCCATAGCATAAGATGTTGTGCCACAGCAACTTGCATGGCCAGTTTGGCAGTGGGTCAGTGATGGTCTGAGGAAGCATATCACTGGAGGATCACACAGACCTCCACGTCCTAGCCAACAGTACCCTGACAGATGTTAGGTAGGTCAAATCCTCAGACCACTGTCAGGTGGTTTGGTCATGAACGTGCACGAGTAGCCTGTTGGAGAGAGAAGTGGTCTTTGAAACCATCCCTTTTGGGGGCAACTGTCTTTTAGTTGCCCCTTCAGTGCACCTGTTGTCATGTTCACATCTGCCAAGCATGTGACCGTGACAACGACTCAATGGTTTCTGCTTCCTTATTGGACAAACTGATGTCCTCGACTAACTGACTGTTAGAATTGTATATAAACATTGCTATCTGGGTGCTGCATCTCATCACTGGCAATGGCAAAACCCTCCCCCATCAGGAGACTCTGCCGCAACGCAGCAACTGCTCTGGAATGGGACCTTGTCAAAGATCTGATGGTGCTGACCCAGTCTCTAAACTCTCCAGATCCAAATCTGACTGATCATCATCAGTGTGATGTACCGGAACAAGCCCAAAGCACTGAAACTCCAACTCACAACCCAAAAGGCCCAAAGCATGTGCTGCCACCTAGAGGTCCTGTGGTCGTGCCCTGGTGGGTCAGTGCTGACTGAGCAAGATGTTATCACAGCCCGGTTTCAAGAGTGAGGTGAGGAATGGGAGACATCATGAGGTGGTGACCAAAATTTGAGCAAGGGATCATGACATGAGTATGGATGGTTGGCGGAAAGACGCGCCTGCTGTTGCAGTTACCTCATCGGTGCAGCTTCCAGAGGAAAAGTGTTAATTGGTGATGCCTGGGGTGTGATGGGTCCTTGAGGATGCTGAGTGTGGTGTTTGTTCACCAGTGTGCTTGTGAGAATTGTGTTGAAGGCAGAGCTAAAGCCAGTGAAGAACAGCCTTGTGCGGCTCCCCTGATGTTCCAGGTGTGCTGTGTGGAGAGCTCTGACGGTGGCGTCTTCTGTAGGTCTGTTAGCTCTGTAAGCAGTAGTAAGGTGTGGATCAGGCACCCGTGTTCCTGCACCGTGAGGGTATGGCTGCCGAGGACTGGTGGGCAGAAACCTTTAAGTTCCTAAGGCAGCGCAGCATCTCCATCCACAGCTGTGAGGTTGCTGGAGTTGCAGTTGGTGGTATGGTGAACTCGCTGCCGTACCGGTAGTGTGTTGTGGCTGCTGCCGGTTGGCTCTGGCAGCACTGCACTGTGACTTCGGTATCTCTCCACCGAAGGCTGTGTTGGTCCTGCTGATGATTGCCAACGTAAATCGTCTTCCTAGTTCTTATCGTTAAATTGTGCCTGAGACGCTCCGACTGAGCGCGCTAATCTTCGACAACCCTAACCCTTCACTCGCTTCGCTGCTGCTCAGCCTCGCCACTGTGGGGCACTTTCTTCAGACAGTAGAGTGCTGACAGCAGCTCCTCACTCTGTTTATTTTGCTTTCCATAATTGCTCACATCTCTCCTGCAGTAAATGCTTCCCACATGATGGCTGCAATTACCCCCAAAAAAGCGGCTGCTCTTCAAGACTGCCGCTGAAACGGATTCCGCTCAGCAGATTGAGTTTCCTGCACATGGCAGTCTTCTGTTTACACTGAGCATGCTGGGAAATAATGGCCGCCTCTGTGTTTTGCTGGGCGTGCCTTCATTAGCATCCATTTGCAGGCTGTAAACACACCTAACCACATCAGATCTCCCGCTGCTCAGGCTGTAGATCATGTACGAGTTGACTGGACAAAGCTGCATCGCAGGTTTGTTTTTGCTCCATGATTTCATTCTGCTGTTACCTTTGTGAAATTCCGGGTTTGAAGTTTCCACGCTGGCAGCAGGACTCAGGGTTCAGATGGGACCCGCACACAGGCCGGCCTTTCAAGTAAAGGGAGTGTAGAGGAGCTGTGAACGCGCTCTGGTTTATTTTGAGTCAGTCACACCTGTAGTGTAGCCTTACAAGTGACAGGTCACTGGTTCAATTCCAGCCCCCCTCACCGTAGAGGCCTGCATCCGCCACAAAACCGCTGCCAAATAACTGATGAGGATTAATCCGCTGTGGCGACCGCTTAGTGAGAAAACAAGGAACACGTACTTAAAAGCACATTAGAGCACCGAATCAGGATTAATACGCCACTGAAAGTAGTTCCTTTTTTCAAATATTTTGGGGTCAGGTATGGAGGACCAAAACTGCCACAATCAAAAATAAATAATTCAATAAATGCCCAAATGAATAAATATTTAATTATTTTTTTAAATGTATTTGGTTGTTTCACATCCCAGTTATTTCCCCCTTATGTATTTAACAAAAATATTTGTTTACTCTTCTTCCAATTTGATGTATTTATTTACCTTTCAATTTAAGGAATTAATATCTTATTTATGACCCACAGAATGCCACAGGAAATCATTCTTACCTGTCAAACTTTACATCTCGTCCCTGTGACTCTATTTTTATTTTGCCATTTGATTATTTGAGCTTCATCTTCATCCCTGAGGATTAATAAAGAATTCAGATTATCCACCTACCTCCCTACCAATGTTTCCTTTATTTATTCATTCACAATTTAGATGGTTTTTGTAGTGGTTTACACATTCATCTTCCAAGTGAAAGGTTCCTGGTTCGATCCCAGGTGGGGACACAAGCCCCTCTCACCATGGAGGGTTGTGTCAGGAAGGGCATCCGGCGTAAAACCTCTGCCAGGTTACCAATGCAGATGAATCCGCTGTGGCGACCCCTTGGGAAGAATTCAAGGGAGCAGCTGAAGGCACATAATAATATTGAACGTTGTTATCACCAACTGTACTCTTTGATACCATCAGAACACATATTACGTACAGTCATAGCTGAATTTCTGTCATTAAAACAAATAAAAACTCATTTTACATTTTCCCTCTAAGCCAGTGAAGACGGGTGACGGACAAACACCGGCAACTTTTTGTTAGCACCGTGTTTCAAGAGACAAACATAAACAAGTAAACAAAAAAATAACAACACTAAGAGCAGTCCTGTATACATCCGATTTCTACATTTTACTAATAGAAACCAGACCTGGATCTGGATTGACTCGAAAAGCTCATGCCTATCGGTTTGTATGTTTATTTGTACGATTCTGGTAACAAACAAAAACAAACAAACAAGCAGAACCATAAACAAACAAAAGAGGCAATAAAAGAAGAGCTAAAAATGACTGATGATCCAGAAAAGGTGGCTGAGGAGAGGGAGGTCTGGGCATCGCTGACCTCATGACCCAGAAAACGGATCGACCGACGACAGAGGATTCTTCGCAGATGATTGGCTGTTGTGGGCCGGGGGTAGGGACGGACCACCTCTGTGACACTGCTGGACCTGAACACAGTTGGTCATCAGTTCCATTTCCTCCCCCACATCGATGCGTTTACAATATCTGAATGTAATCAGAATGAAATGGACTAAATTTATCATCCTGATATGGATCTTTGCTCTGGAACACATTTTCCAATAGATCTCCTGAAGCCTCCTGCAGCTGGAGCTGTTTTAGTGGAAGGCTTTTCTACACAAAGAAAAAAAACGGAATTTTAATGGTAAGAGCTGCCATCAGGCCAAGATCAGCTCATTTTGGGCTTTTGAAGAATTTTTAGTCAGTTAATTCTTTCTGCTTTAACTGAGAAACATCTGAAATTTGAAATGGAAAAAACCACCTAATGGCCTACAACATGGAACACTTCCTTTATTTCCAATCAGAGACAGAGAGAGAATAGAAACAGCTTCAGGGGGTACATTGTAGAGCTGCAGGTTTCATCCACACAGCAGCTCTCTTCATGATGGGAGGAAGTCACCAGTCCAAACCTGAAATCTGGAAGTCATTTGGGAAAACGCTCCTCTGTCTCTCTTTAGTGTTGGCTCAGGGTGTCTCTCCCGCTCATCTGTCTCACTACGTCTTTGTTTCTCTCATGCCGTCGCTGCCATTTTTTATTTTTTTAGCTTTAAAGTCAGTGGCTCCTTTCTGATATGGCTGATATTCTCAGTTTCCTTCTTCTGGATAATGTAACCAGGTTGCTCCCTGCCAGGTTCAGTTAGTTTGACTGAAAAAGGTCATTTCTGCCAAATACTACAGTACCCATGATCCTCAGCAGCCAATACTTTGGAGAAGAGTCACCACCTCCACAGTCCACCTACAGCAGCGTTTCTGACCTCTCATTCTAAATCCAGAATCATTAATATGGAGTTGGTTCCTTTGCAGTGAGAACAGCTTCCACTCTTCTGGGAAGGCTTTCTGCAACATGTCGGAGTGTCTGTGGGAGTTTTTGTCCATTTGTGAGGTCAGACACTGATGTTGGATGAGAGGGTCTGGCTCACAATCTCTGTTCTAGTTCATCCCAAAGCTGTTGGATGGGGTTGAGGTCAGGACTCTCTGTGGGCCAGTCAAGTTCTTCCACACCAAACTCATCCAACCATGTCTTTATGGAGCTTGCTTTGTGCACTGGGGCACAGTCATGCTGGAACAGAACAGGACCTTCCCCAAACTGTTCCCACAAAGCAAAGAACTGTCCAAAATGTCTTAGTAAACTGAACCATTAAGATTTCCCTTCAGTGGACCTAAGGGGCCCAGGCCAACCCCAGAAAAACAACCCCATAAAA
>VUQH01032799.1:7356-21728 GCA_015106775.1 Etroplus canarensis | reverse complement strand
TAAGAGGTAAATCAAATTGTGACCCAGCTGAGCATGTCTAAAGAACTGGATTTTTATTGTCTGAGTTACAGTGTTTTATTTAATATGGATAGGTAGAGCCCAAGTCTGGCTACTGACTGCTACTATTAACTGACAGGAGGCTCAAAATAAAGTGGAATAATGTAACCATGCAAAATGAAAAGCAAATAATTATATCCAGCTTTAAAGCCTCTATTAGTGCAATTCTGTGGAGACAAATGGAAAATCGCACACTTAGTAATTTGTCCATTTGATTATGACTGCTGAGTATGTGATTAAAATAGTGTAATTATATCTACTGTATTGCCTTTATGCTCAGAACGAGACATTGAAATATCTGGCTACTCTGAGACTGTAGTGACAGTCTGATTGACTGGACACAATACATATACTGCAGTAAATTAATAGAATGTCCCATTTTCTTAATTGATGCGTGAAAAGGATTTGCCCAGCGGAGCTGAAAGTTCAACCTACATGTAGCTTTCACGTGCTGCAGCAGTTGAGCTATTAAAAACTATTGACTTGTACCAAGATGTTTCTTTTCAGAATCTGTAGATTTAAAGCATTAAAGCACCACTCCAGACAGCAGTGAAAAAAACACACAATGACCAAGAAGAAATAACACAAATTGTCACATGGTGGTTGTATTTATGTTGAGTAGCATCTTAGTCGACGGGGTCGTCTTTCTCCACACGGAAGACAACGTCACGCTTCTGAGGGCCAGTGAGCGGCTTCTCTCAGCCTACGCTCTAGTGTCAAGTGCTGCAAACAATATGCACTCACAGCAAGCACTGCTCGACTCAGGAGACGACATGCTCCAATGAGTGTGCCTTTGCCACAACTATTTGTGATTGACAAAGGCCCATGTAACTCACCATTGACTTTACCTCACACTCTGGTATCTCCATATATCTCAGCGTGAGAGCAAACAAACGAGCAGTAAATAACTCGCTGCCTCGGTCCCCGCAGGCCGTCAATCAGATGGACAAGTGTACACTACGCCGTGTTAGAGAGCTCAGAGCTGAACTAATCCAGTAAATACAACAAAAGCCCCGACTGGAGAAAAATCCTGTCTGAAGATCCAGTCTCAAACCACAGGAGGAAACCTGGGAACACAGAAATGTAATGACTCTAAAGCAGGCATGAAGTGTGAAATCCTACTTTTTCCTAGGAACAGCTGAGCCTGCGTGTAAGACATAGGAAGGAACATTTGTTGCAGTGACAGATTATCATATTTATTGATTCACTGAGTCGAGTTATTAGCTGGTTAACAAGTCTCTTACAGTAATATTAGCCATTATTGTGGAAAGCCACGTTGAAAAGAATGTCACTTGAAATTCATAATAGCCAAATGAATGCGACTGTTGTCGGGTATTGAAGTCTTTCAATAGCTGTCTCAGCATCATCGCTCTCATCATACACCAGTACATTACACTAAACAAAAGAGCTAAAGACTAATTATTGAAAGATCCACACAAACTAGTGAGCTAGCTAAATATTGTCAACTCTAGCCAAATTCCCAATCTGCCTCTATTAATTAAGCCATTTAATCATCCACCACACTAATTGCATAATTAAATCACTGCCTCCTGGGTGCTACTGATGTGCAGTGGGTAATCTGGCGCAAAAATACCACTCATCAACAATGTGGGCTAGTTGATAATGGTAATGGATGGCTAGGACCACAGCAACTCAGTAAGGCCACTTGCTTCATAAAAACACAAAAGGTTATGGTCAGTTTTCCATAATGTGAACTGGCTGGCATTAGAGAAAATATCATCCAGCATGAAAATCGAGAAAAGAACTGATTAAATAATTATTTTTCTTTATTTTAAGCACATTTATTTATATTATGTTGTTAAAAGAAAGTTTAAATATTGTGTTCTCGATGTTAAAAATCCTGTGAAAATCTCCAGTGCAGAGATCTCATTTGTGATTTTTGTTACATGATGGCACGATGTGTGGGATTTTGCTTTTCGCAGCAGACAACAACTTTGCACAAACACAGATTTAAAATCACCAAAGTAAAAAGCAATCAAAGTCATTTTAAAAAAAGACTCCACTGCACGGAGATACAACACCTTATCTAAGTACGACAACAAGCTGCAGCCCTCCAATTTAGCTCAATTGTGGTCAGTCAACACAAGTGTGACCAGCACAAACACCTTGTGCGCTGGCATTGTTGGGTCAGCTCGTCTCAGTACCAGACTCAGCCGCTCCAGCCAAGTGTTTAAATTCCTGAAGAGCCTCCAGAAGAAATTAGTATGTAATGGCCACACTCTGCAAGAAGAAAGACCCATTATGGCTTTCCACTGACTGTACTTGGCTTTCATTTGTGAGCTAAATGGATGCGCGTGAAGGTGAGAGTTCACTAGCCATTCAAGTATTTGGCTTTAACTGGCTCCAGCACTCTTGCTTTAATTCAAGCAGAAGGACAAGTATGAATAATCGCTCTGGATAAGACTCATCACAACCAGCAGCATGAGCCCCCCCACCACCACCACCATCACCAATTTCCCACCCTCAAAATGGCTGCTGAAGCTTAATGACAAAATACCATTTACATCATGCCTTTTAATTTGCAATTTGCCAGCTTTTGTTGCTGCTATCTGATTTTGGATTGTTAGCTGCACACTGTATTATTTTGATGCAAATTTCCTCCCAGCTCATCTCAACTGGTTCTAATTTCACATTTGTTTATCAGAGCTACAGAAAATGGCTGGGGAGAAATGGGTAACTCTAATCAATGTAAAATAGAACACAAAATATCCAATGATTACGGCTCCACGAAGGCTGGGAGACTGTGCAGAGAATTGAGGCTGCAGGATGCAGTAGCCCATGTTGTATTATGGAGACAAAGAGACCACACCCAGCTGACACTGTGGGGATGAGTTGTAAAAAATTGAGGTTTAGAGGAGAAATGTCTGCTACTGGGCCCATAACAGAGAAGTGACTGCTTTATTGAAACACACAGAAGTGTACAGCCGAAACGGCTAATAGGAGGCCCCAAGGGTGTCGGTCTCATGTAATATATGCACGGGATAATTTATTACACCAGGACTAATTTCCATTGCTTGTGCTTGGAGTTGCCTTGCTAATTATGGAATGTTTTTTTTTTCTTTTAGCAGTTTTTTTTCCCTGCCTGATTCATAATTGCACATCCACATTCAGGGGCAGCATCTTTGCAAATGAGATGAGGCCTTGCCATTTGGCATTCATGGCCCCCCACACCCAGGTGAGCACACAGCACACACAGGGAACAAGCACAAGGCTCTATTTCCTTCCAAAAACACACCCACCCTCCCAATCACCAATGCTTGGATCTTTGATGGGCTCTGCCCCCAGAACTGCTATGACCATCTCAGAAATATCAGATAGGCTGGTGTGTAATTAGACTTGGGACTTTAATTAGGAAAAGTTAACTGTTAGATGAAAGCTGTCACATCTGTGATACGTACTGCTGGTTCAGTGGATGGATCCCAGGGGGGTCTGCATCAAAAGGCCCTTCCCTGCTGAGCAGGCCCACTCTAGCATGTTCTCATGCGCCAAATCAGGCCCTCTGAGTGGCAGCGGATGTGAGGGGATGGAAAAACAGAGGCACAGAAACAAGTTAACTGCAAAGGAGAGACGGAGAGGAGGAGGAAGAAGGAAAGGGGAGCGGAGGAAAAAGAGAAGAGGGAGAGAGAAGAAAGGGGAAAAAAAACTGTAGAGCTGCTCGGCTGCTTTTTTGTGTCTCGTTAAATGGAGAACACGGCACAGACACAAAGGGATCTGAGGGAAAACAATGTCGCTTAACAAGACATCACTGGCTCATCATTAGCAATTTGTTGTGGGCATAATTTTCCCCTGCCCCTTGTATAATAGGTGCCCTGGGATATTGCCGACGCTTTTGTGTGCCCTCATTTGGCTATTTATTTACTTGGCTCATGTCACAAAAGAGATCTGGCCACCTCAAGCGAGAGCCAAGATAACACTGTTATGGCTCCACATCACAGCCCTATTAAGATGGAGCTCCTTTAATTGACTCCCCTAGCTCATTGCCTGACCTGGAGTCTCACTGATCCCACCCAACCAATAAGAGTCTTCATCTCGCAGGGCAAAGCTTAGAGAAATGTGATGTTTTTTTGTTTCACTTGTTTTGGCTCATGTCAAATGATCTTGTTATTGGGTGCACTTGCTTGTTTTTATGCGGCACGCTCTGAGTTAAGGTACTAAACGAATAGGCAGGAGTGATTAATCTGTACTTTGATTGAGCTCAGCTCGCTCTACTTTGTCTTGTGTTCCCTGTGCTGCAAAAAATACAGCTGCAAACTGCTGTAGCAGTGTTAAATATGGTGAAACGGCTTGACGGATATCACTGCCATTAATCACAAAAGCGAGGAGAGAGAGAGGGAAAGCCTTATAATTTCATTGTGTGCGTTTCCTGTTTACCCAACCCCACAGATGGTACTGCCAGTTCGACACAGTGGAGCTCTTACACTGTTGTTCCATCGCCTCGGCTCTCTGTGGCCCTTTGTGACAGCGTAGACATTGAGCTGTCATTTATATTCAGCAGACACATACACTGGGAATGGATGGGTAGTCGAATGGATGGATGACCCGAGTCATGGCAACAACGTAGCTATTCGGAAAAACAAAAAGCAGTGTTTCTGGAAATGGAAAGAAATTGATGATGCTAGCCTGGCTCAGCTCTGACTGATTGCGATGAGTATAATGATGTGCATACACTATCTAAGCACCTCTGACTTCCTGTGACTTGCCCCCTTTTCCACCCGTCTTTCTTTCTGAATAACAGCATTCACATTAGTGTAACTGTATTACGATTGTATCTGTTGTTCAGGAAATGAAAATCAAGTATTTGACCTTTGTATCTTACAAGTGGCTTAGTGTTTTGCTGTGGTGGCCTTCAAGCTGATGGTGCAGTAGCATCCTTTCATGCCACCATACTCTCTTCATTCTTTCATAATTGTTAAGCCTTCATATCAAATCTAAACAGCTTTAATGTATTCTGTTCACAGCATAGCTGAAATCTGCATGAGTTTATCGGGCTTAAAGGGAGGCTGCCTGTTCTTAGTGCTTCTTTGCATGCACACACGTGCACATAGTGGCCCCATGTCTGCCTGCTTTGACATAAAACTGTGCTTTGGCAAGGCCAAATGAGAAGATAGGGAAATCGATTTTCACATTGTATTTCACACCCTTTCATCAGGCCCAGCCCTCATGGCTGGAACGCTTGTGATTTCAAAAGCACTTAACATACGCCAGCCCCTTTGTTCAAGAAGCAAACTACTTCTGAGGAGACATCAATGCAAATAAAACCAACTAGCAGAGCGAAGGGAAACTCGAGCTGAAGAACAACCAAATTACCCGTAGTTAATACGTCTTCATTACAATTTCTCTCTCTCCCTCGCTTTCTCCCTCTCTCTCTCTCTCTCTCCAGCATACCAAAGATTCTCAGCGCTAATGATTTTCTGGGTATTAAAGAGGCACCCACTGCTGTCACTCTGGATATGAAACAAGAAAACAGATTATTGTCGAGATCACCCACTGTGAACACCCAAATGATACTTAAAATATAATGATGTTCTTAACCATACTCATTAACAGCACAGTGCAGGAAAGAACAATACTCCTCCACAAAAGCCAAACAGATTTAAAATTAGAGCATAAAGCGAGGAGGCAAACAGTTTGGAAAAACACTGAGAATGGAAGCAAAAGAGACGGTGCATTGATATTCTCTTCCCACACACGAGGATTTGTGTACACTATCAGCGCTTTAAAGTTAGTGAACATTTGGCCACGGTTTTTGTTGTGAACTCTGCATCTTTTGTATTTTTCAATCATCGTTAACATATGAAAGGCATCCATGGGAAATCTAATTCTGTGCCCTAACTTGCCGAAACAAATGTTAACTTCGTATTAGCTGCACGATGCCGCTGTTGTTGATGCCAAGCACATCAAATCATAATGATAATTATTGTTTCCCCACTGTTCTTCACTTCAAACATCTTCTGTGTATATATATACACACTGTATATTAATATACATCTGTTATATTTTTCCTGTTGATATACTTGACAACATACGATTGAAAAAAGGCATCAGTCGCTATTATTATATGTGGAGGATGGCCTTTTTTTGCCTAATGTGAAACATTAAGTTTAGAGGTCTCAGCTTGACAGGAAGTACATTTCAACAAGTTATCAATGAATAAACGAGGGTTTATTTCCACTGCATAGGAGAGTGATTCAAATCTTGGTCGATGAACAAAGATACAGATAGTAAAGGAAGGTTCCATAACTCAACCCTTGTCATGGCGTACTTTACTGAATAGGACAACTAGGGACACAGTGGGATTGTTCGGTTCTCGCCAAGCCAAAACGATTCTTTGTCAGCCAGGCATAAATAACATAGTGTTGATTGTTCTGTCAAAGTTAATCTGACAGCTCGGGGAAGCAGTCATTTATCTAATGACAGAGTTTCTATGACAACAATCGATCCTCCTGCAGCTTGGGGTGTGTGTGTGTGTGTGTGTGTGTGTGTGTGTATTTATGTGCGTGTCTTAACTGGTGAGAGGGAGTGCCAAACATTTGCCTGCCTTAGTTGAACACAGTGAAACGCATTCAGGAGCAGGGGACAGAGATTCTTTGTGGTGATGTGCAGCTTTGTCTGTAAAGGTATTACTTCAATACATTCTTAAGCTGCCACCTAGTTTTGTGTTCACTCTAGTCTTCAATTGAATGTACCATATTTTAGATTTTTTTTAAAGGTAGACAAAAACTAATAAGTTTGACACAAAGCTACACCGCATATTTCTGCAATTGTATCATGATAGCAAAAATCTGTGGTATTAATTTAACACCAGGTGTAGCCTTTCAAACTGAATAAAGCCGTCTCAAAGTTTCAGTACTCATTCTTCGGTATGTACAGATTCAGCAGAATGCCTGATATTTGACATTTTGGCAGATAAACAAAATCTAGTAACTCAGACCCCATACCGCAGATTTTTGTAATTGCATGAAAATGCCCGATTGTCTATTTTCCATGAATAAATTCTGTTAAACTGAGCTTACTGTCAATTCACTGTCCAACACTAAAACTTGAGGTAACTTACACTAATTACTTTAATTACTTGAAGTTCAGGTGAAATTTTCAGATGCTTTCAGTTGGATCTTTTAAAGCATTTCTGGAAAATGCTGCCAAACCTTGGCCTTAAGGGAAAATATTATTGCTCATTGAATCAAATCTCCCATTCATTATAATGCATAACACAGTGAATTTTAAGAAATTATTAAATGAAGTCTTAATCTGTTATTGATTCTAAATCTGAGACATTAAATGCTCCCAATACCCATTCGGGGGTGGCTCTAAAGGAAATTACAGGGGAGATAAGGAGGTCTGGCTCCACCTTTTGTGTGGAAAAAACAACTTTGTCCTGGTAAATGCATCACTGTAAATGTATGACTATGAAATTTTAGATTATATTACATGCTGTGAAGGCTATTGGTTTAATTATAAATGGAAAAGAATACATTTTTATGTTTAGAAAGATCGATCCCTCCATTCACCAAAGTATGTGTGAGACACTGTACACCTCAGCGAAATTAAACATATCTATTGTTGTAACCAGACTCTATTTTACTAGCTCCACTAACTGTAATTAAATCTTGTATTCCAATGCGGGCGCTTTATAACGACACGGCAGCTATGTCTCTGAACGCATGTTTAGAGGTAGGAGGTATGTGCACATCAAAATATTAGAACTCACTGAATTTTCAACCAGTTCTCATGTGCTTTTGTTTCATTTCTATTTCTGATCGAATTTTCTGGTTTCCCAGGTCTGGTTGGTGGTCCCTTCCATGCCACCCCGTTTATAAAAATCCTAGGAACACCCCTGCGTTCAAGCCTTTCGGAATAGCCTTATTCAGTGATGACATGTGATGACACCAGCAAAGTGAAATAATTGTTCCTTCCTTCTTTGAGATAGTCCTGGCTGTGTCCTTCTCTTTTCAATTAAAAAAATTAAGGTCACTCTGAAAGTTTCAATCTTGCTTGTGAGAGAAAAAAGGAACTAAAATTAATGGTGACATTTCTCTGGTTTAGGGAGGTTGGGTGTTGCGTGCAGCTAGAGTGAGAATATGCAGGAATTGTTAAGCAGCTCACATTATATGTAAGTACTCATCTGTAAATGGAGTCAGTAATATCTCCACTCCTGAACTCTCCAAAACGTTTAGCTAAAGTCTCATTTTTAGGTTCTTTTCGCACCAAACAAGTCATTGCTGTGGGTGTCATATGACCCTGCTGCGTCATAACAATGGTTTTGAGGATAGAATAGATTGCAGATTTCTTAGAGCCCCTCTTGAAATTATTGCTTGTCGGAAGAGGACATTAATAATAGCTAGAAGAAGAAGCAAAATAAAAAAATGCATTGCTATTGTGAGAACACTAAACATTGCTATGTGTATTTTATGTTATAATGAACTGAAGGACATTGTGGAGCACTGAGTGACCTAGTAGCAATGGGGATAACAGTAAAGAAAATAAAGTATTTTCTTTACACAAGCCTGGTTACGTCTGCTTAGCTCTGTCAATGCTTTTACCATCCTATTACTTTGAGAAACGCGTTACGCATTATCTATTTAAATTCAAAACCTGCACCACTGTTATGGCTTGTTTTTTTTCTCTTCATGAAATGAGAAAATTAAGAAAGTCTATCTGCGTTTAGCTAATGTCCAAGTGTCCTGATACCTTGACAGAATGTCTCAAATAGGGTACGTGCTAGAAAAGGAGGAGGCTAGAAAAACGCCACTAAGACAGAACCTTGACAAATATCATCCATAACATTAAAATGCCCCCTATTGTCATTACGGACAGAAAGATTAAATTCATCTCATCAGACGTAAGTATGACAGGTGCCTCAATAGGCTGATGCCAAGCGGCAAGCCAAGAAGATTAGCAGGGCACTGATATCATTATTTCCGCCTATCAGGGATTCAGCAGGGAGGCAATTGTAATTTCTAGGCTTATTAGTCCACACTCTGAGGAGAGAAAGCCCAATGATAAAGCCGACTGTGACAGTCGGGCATTCCAGCAGCAAGTGCTGTCACAGTGACACTGACCAAATGCCAGTGTGCCTCTGTCCCTGTAATCCTGCCTAATAGAGGTTAACACACAATACAAAGAGGTCCTCATCAATGATCACAACAATCCACATATTAGCATTTTTAAGTTATAAGAGCGGTCACAGAGAAAATAAAAATTAGAGAGGCGGTAACTTGTGAAATGTAGAGGAGTGGGAAGGAGGGAGGGGAATTTATTGGGTGCACACACAGAATGCGAACGCCCACGTACACACATGCAAGTGTATTTTAAAGTTGTGTGGAGAAGTGGAGCAGCAATCTTGAGGGTGGCAGGCAGGCAGATCCTCTTGGCAATTCGCGACATCTGCCTCTCCTGCCCGGGCAGTCTGTGCCAACGGAAGCCCCTGGAGAGAGCCCTGTTCCCAGCACACTAAAGCCCAGAAGTGTTTGTCGAGCCTAATAAATATTGCACAGCGCTTCCTCTTAATCTCATTAATGTTTGTGCATGTCTGTTGGTGCCTGTAGATATAAACAAGGGATGAGCATTAAGCCCTTAGAAAAAAAAGGAGGAGGCCGTCATCGATTCCACCGGGCTCCTCTCTGGATATATAACTTTGCTTGTCTTCCTTTAAGCCACAGAGACACAGAACAACTGAAAGACTTGAAGCATGCAGGCATTACTATCTGCTCCCTAACACAGGAGTTCATCCCCAGTTTGATTCGTCTCTGTAAATCCAGGCATAGGGGGCTGTCATATTTGGGCCAGATGAAGATATCTGCATCTCTGTTTGGCAACATGTCTCCTTAATTATGCCTAATTTGTAGACCAAATAGCCGCTTATCACTCCCACTGTCTGTGACAGTTTAATAATCTCTAACCTCAGTGTGGGTGTGTGAAAACAGAGAGCCGGGGAGCGTGACCAGGATCTTAATATGATTTGTGTGTTTTGGTGTCATGGTTTAACAGTTTTATAAGCAAGCCCAGTGATAAGTATCATGTTATTAGGGAGTTACATATTTGACTTTATTTTTCTCAAAGGAAGCCACATTGTGACCCATTGTACAACAATAATGACATTATTCAGAGTCTCTTGGGAGGATGAGAGAGGTGATTTGCATTGCAGCAGCTGACAGTTCTCTAATAATATCCATGTGTGCATAGTCGACTCCCAGTGTTCTCTTTACAAAAGACTATTGGTGTAAAAATAGAAAAACAGAAGCAAGCAAAAGGGTTTTGAGCACCTCCCTCAAACTATAAATGGCCAGTCTTTAATGCTAATAAAAAAAAATTATCAATATTTTCTTTCCCTCCCTTGACACATTCCTTCATTCTCCACCACTTCTCTTGTGATTTTGCATGTGTATGCCTGTTTGTGTGTGTGTGTGTGTGTGTAACATAAGGAGAGGGTATGGGAATGGAAGCAGAGGTGGGCGAGAGGGCCCTGATGGCCCTGCAATGAAATCTGCCTGAGCTTGCCTCTACCAGCTGCAATTATCATTAAGCCTCCAATGGAACTGGTCCACTCCAGAGACACCTAAAAGCCGCCGTAGACCCACACATAATATTGTATTAAATGGGACCAAAAAAATCAATACACAATGCAAATGAAAAGCAGGGGAGTAGGATCCACTCAGTATGCATATTTCCTGTCAAGTACACTTTCTGACCCGCTGAGCGACGTTCGTGGCGGAACTCAGTACTTTTGAAAATTACTGATGATCTCTTGTTATGAGCCCCTATCTGCCTGCCTGGCACTATTTGTGATATGCTTGTCTAGCCGTGCGTGCTGAAAACTCGCTCGCTTCCTCGCTGAATTAAAAGAGTTTGTCCATGAACTGAGGAGAATGTGCTGCTTATGTCCTTTTAGTACACAGTAAATGGAAATGTTGATAAATACCTCCTCCCGTGAAGCACTTGTTTTGTGGCGGCTGTGTGCGGCACACAACGGCACAAGAGAGCTAATTATGAGAAGGATGAGCCAGGGTGAGGAGCAGGGTGGGCAGCTACTTATTTTGCTGCTTTTCTTTCCATTGTATGGCGATATTATTTCTGCGATGTAAACATTTGTGTGCATGGATGGAGGATGCATGCAGTATATGGAAGACATGCTCAAGGAGAAGGGAAGGAAGCCCCTGAATGCAGGTGCTCAGTTAGTGCAAACAGATAAGTGCTTATCATATACCTGTAGCCAGGAGGCCACATCCAATATAGCCATGCAATTCCTCCAAGCCCACTTCGCCTGGTTGAATTTGCAATTTTAACTGGTAGGTTGGTCCTTTCTATTGTGAACAGGGCACACACTGGGATGTCAAGGTATTCTCTCAGAGGCCCACATTCACACCATCCCACAGAAGCTATTTATTCTGTCTCTCACTCAGATGTGCACACAAACAGGAACTCACACTAGTTATTATTAGATATCAGAATTTGATCTATGTATTACAGCAGTGTATGATTTAACAATGTGTATTTGTGTTAGGAATCTCCAACTTTTAATCTCAGTGTTGATTATACAGGGGCCCTGGAGTCTAGAGAATGAACTGTAAATATTTTGAGTGCAAGTAGTGTGTTGTGTTATTTTATTCTAAACTAAAATGAAACCTATTTTAGTTTTTCAAGGTAAAGATCAAATGTTTTATCCAAATCAGCATCTCAATTATGCAGTCCTAGTTTTCAAATGTGTTATTTATTTCATTATGTAAATTATTTCACTATTTGTTTTTATTTCTGATGCACAGTCAAATCTAAAGTGCTGGATTTTCAGGGTTAGAGTTGGGAGTAAAAATATAGTCGTTTTAACTCTTGTTTAGTGTAATTCAACTACAAGGGAGTTGTTCAGGTAAAAGAGTTTGCGCTGAGACGGAGTCAGATGTCAAATTCTGCAAACAACTTTACAGTGTTGTTTTCACAAGTGAACCCAACCAAGAGTGGATTTTTCATGTGTAAAAACTACAAATATTGATATATTTCAGATGATATTTATTTATATGTGATGTAATGCACTCACAGTTGTATAGCACTTTTCTTACTGATCACTTTTCATAGTCTGTGGGTTTTGTAGGTTTTGTGCTGGGTCTTTCTTTTCTTAGGAAGTTTGTGCTTTAATCTATGTTTTCATTATGTATAGGCTCAGTTCTGTTTCTTGTTTGTTTTCTCTTTTACATTTGGGTTTTTGGTTTACGTTCTGGAAGTCCTCAGCTCCTGAGTTTTTTTGTACTTTTGCTCTTTGCGCCTGCCTCCCCTGCGTTTCTCTGAGTCTATGTGTATAGTTTGGATCTTTGTGCATTTCCTCATTTACTTTGTTAATCCTTTGTGTCGTATGCATTGTGTTCAGTTTTGCTTCCTGTCTTTGTCTTTCCAGATTCCCCGATTGTTGTCACCTGTGATTCTCTTCCTCCTCTTGCCTGTTTATCATTGGTCTAAGTGTATATGCGGTGTAGTCCTGTCTTTCAGTCAGTCCTTGTCGTAGCATTTATTCCCCTACCTTTGTGTTTCCTGTAATTCCCTCAAGTTTACACCATCCTTCTGAGTTTCTGTTCAATGGACTTGCCTTCAGTAAAGATTCCCTTTGAGTTACTTCTGCCTGCCTGAGTCTATGATTGGGTCCTATTCAGCCAGATCATGACACCACTCAAAGCACTCTAACTGCAAGTCACATTTTAATCATACATTCATACATTGCTTTATTCTATTCAAGCACTTTCTTTTCTATTCAAGCACTTTATCTATCTCACATCCATGGCCAGTTCAGAATTACATATTAACATAACATAACATGTCTTTGGACTGTGGGAGGAAGCCGGAGTACCCACAGGTAATCCATGCTGGCACAGGGTGAACATGCAAACTCCACACAGAAGCCTTCTTGCTGTTAGGCAGAGGCGGGATGTAATGAATTACATACATACTTCATATAAAAATTTATATAATACAAAATCATCTTGGTCTTTGCCATATTCTAAAATGATTAAAATCTAACCTACACACAATGGAGTTTCAATATTTATTTAATAAAAATGAAGCCAAAATGCAGAAAAGATGTAAGTATGCCCCATGATTCAGTAGCTTGTAGAACCACCTTGAGCAGCAACGTTTGAAGTAATGGTTTTCTGTATTAATTAATCAGTCTCTCGCATTGTTCCCACATTCTTCTTGTTCCAGAAGTCTTGTGGTTTGCTTATATGCAGCTTTGCAAACCCAAGCCATGCTCCCATGTTGGTTCTAAAAAGAGGAGGCTTTCTTCTGGCGACCCTTCCAAATAAGACATACTTGTTCAGTCTTTTTCTAAATGCCCTGTCATGAACTCGAACATTTAACATGCAAAGTGAGACCTATAGAATTTGAGATGTAGCGCTTGGATTTTTTGCAGTTTCTCTGAGCATTGCACGGCCTGACCTTGCAGTGAATTTGATGGGACGCCCACTCATGGGAAGATTGGCACTTGTCTTAAATATTTTCCATCCAACATTGTACAGAGAGAAAGATTATTCACATTGTTTGGAAATGGCTCCTCTCAGATTATTGCTGGTTTCTTTCCTCCTGAGCATTGTGTTAACACACACCTGAATGCTCCAGACCAGCAAAGTGCCAAAACTTCTGCTTTCATAGAGCTGCTCGCCCTGGCTGATGATCAGTTAATGAGTGCATTTGATTAGCAGCACGTGGCTCCTATTTACAGCCTTAAATCCAATGGAAGCAGTAAGGGTGGACTTAATTTTTCTCGCGCTGCTTCTGCATTTTGGCTTAGTTTTTGTTAAATAACGACTTTGCTTAATATGTCATGCATCGTTATCTGGGGTTGTAAGACCTGCTCTGGACCAGATCATTTTTTATTATTTCATGATACTTAATACTTTAGAAATAAAAGAGGGTGAACTTAATGTTTTAAATGACTGTATGTAGTGTTTACATGGCATTAACTGTTTTAGAAAAAAATACACTAATGGTGTTAAGCTTAGCAGTGTTATTTAAAATCAACACTGACATTTGTTGGTTTATATTAAATTGCAGCTCTTGGGAGAGGTACTTCAACTTGAACACATTCAAAAGTGTAGTTTTAATTTTAGGTAATAAAGACTTCAACTTCAAGCTAAGTCAAATTTAACTCTTGTATCGTTGAACTGACAATGCTGATGGACGGACAGACCGATACAGCATGCACGCAAGTTAGGTTACGTTGCCACTGCAGGCAGTTCCGCTTTTTTTTGCTGAGATCTGAATTTTTTTTTTTTTTTTTTTTTTTTTGTTTTTTTTATTTTAATTTTAATTTTACA
>VUQH01032797.1:0-27031 GCA_015106775.1 Etroplus canarensis | reverse complement strand
GCAAGGAAGAATGGCAGAGGATCCCCAAATCCAGGTGTGAAAAACTTGTAGCATCATTCCCAAGAAGACTCATGGCTGTACTAGCTCAAAAGGGTGCTTCTACTCAATACTTAGCACAGGGTCTGAATACTTACGACCATGTGATATTTCAGTTTTTCTTTTTTAATAAATTTGCAAAAATGTCTACATTTCTGGTTTTTTTCTGTCAAGATGGGGTGCTGAGTGTACATTAATGAGAAATAAAATGAACTTTTTTGATTTTGGCAAATGGCTGCAATGACACAAAGAGTGAAAAATTTAAAGGGATCTGAATACTTTCCATACCCACTGTATATATATATGTATATATAATACACACATCAGAAGTGGCCTCTTCAATAATACAACTCCCAATCCCGCAATCTGGTGTGTCTGTGATTATGTATATGAATAGGGTTTCAATTTCAGTTACTTGATGGTCAGTTACTCGAGACATCAGTCACATCATGACTGGCTTCCTCGACTCTGTCCGTCACAACAGGCACAACCACCTAATCCATCAAACATTCTCAAGTGTCACTGTCCTGCCTTTGAAGGGAGGAAAAAACAACAACAACAACAAATCCTCCCAGGATGCACAATCCATCTGAGTCGAATAGAAAGCGTCAGAGGCAGACAGCCTTCTGTGTGCTAGCAGCTGGAACACCCTGGTTTAGTGGGTGGTTTAGCGAGACATGCCTGCCTATCATCCCTTTGCCCTTCTGCTCACATCAAGTCCTGCTGCACTTTTTGCACACCAATTTCAAATCATTTCACTTTTTTGTCCTAAAGATTATGTTGTAAAGTTATTTGCATTTTGAGTAAGTTCCTACATCTTAGGGGCTTGTGAACTGGGTGTCACTCAAACCCCTCCAGTTGGTTGGAAAATACACTGGTGCTAGTCTAAAGCTAGAAATGTTAGTAATGGAATCAAGTGCAGATTCAGGTTCTCATGTACGGATTAGATTAATTTTATTGCTATGAATAATACAAGGAAATTCTTTAGGTTTTTACAGTTGCTTGAAGAAAAAAAAAACAAGTAATCTGAAGATTGTCACTTTTGACTATGGGAAGTTATAATTAATCATTTTTGGGAAAATTAATCAATTTTAATCAATGATGAAAATAATCATTAGTTACAGCCCTGATTTTGCCTTTTGTGTCTCTGGAGCGAGCAATAATGACAACGTATAAAGTGACATTATTCAAGTCATTTCTAGATTAGGGATGAATTATTAATCAGTAACAAAAAGCCTGCATTGCAAAGTGGGGATATCCAAATACTGTGGAAAAAAAATTAGGTGCATTTTGGCCTAAGATAGTATAGGTCAGGATTACATTGAACAGGGGCCAAGATCCTGACTGTAACTTAAAGTTTTTAATTAAAATACATAATTTTTATTTGATGCTGCACTAAACTTCCAAATATTATGTCAGTCCTAAGTCACACAACCTAATCATCCTTTCCTTTCTTTATATTTCTCACTCTTTGCTTTTATTGCATTTTTTGATTGACAACTACATTCATTGTACCACACATTGCTGCTGGCGGCAGTTTTGCATAACTGCTTATCATGAGAGTTGAATCATATGTGAGACCTTTCTTACTGTGTGAGGTCTAAAGGCTGGCAGGAGCACAGGGAGTTGATGGAAGTGGGCAAGAAACAGTGGGCTTTATGATCACCTGGTTAAAATGTATGTCACAACTCTGTCATGACCAGCTGAATAGTAGCAACTGTCTTCAGGGACTGATGGTGCATTGAGGGGAAAGAGGTAACAGAGATCTATTATTTCCCTGCAGGATTTTGAGATTGCATCTAGTCAGGCTAAAAGGATTTTCAGATTTTGAGAACAGGAAAGAGTATCTAGGTATACCGTAGCCATGAAGCAAGGGGGATTACAGAATTCACTAGCAGCTGCTGAAAAGAGTGATTTCTAGCACATGCAGTTTGTAAAGTTACTTTGTCTCTCTTTTCTCGTGTATGAATGAATGAAAAAAATGTGCACAATATTTCTGCCACAAGCCATGTTAGGAACTTTTCAGAAATCTAATCACGGGTTAATAAAAACAAATTAGCTTTGCACCTTCTTTTAAATCCCCTTCCCCTTTAGAGATAACCAGGTAATGTGAATAAATCATTTACAGATAGATACATGACTAGATTCAATTTGCAAGGGATTTTTTTGTGTGTGTTGGTGGAAGATGAAGGCAAACAGAATTTAAGAAAAAAAAAGATGGACTTGATAGTAACTCAGAGTTTTCGTCATATTCTATTAATGAGAAGACTCAGGAGGCCAGCAGCTAAGAGAAAAAAATAAGTTGGCAGTAATTGAATTTTCTTGGTTGTATTTGCAACATGTCTGTGTTATTCTGATTTCAAGGTGATCTTCAGCTTTATGGGCAGTTTATCTTGGGTGATTATGTGAAAAGCATAGCAGATAAGGGAGAAGAGAAAAAGATGGGGATAAATTGGGAAAAAAAGAATCTCTTCACTGTGTTGGTAGAGACATGCACAACAGAAAGTAGAAGGAACTGAAAAATTATGTTGTGAGAAAGGGATATAGAAAAAATAACAATGGCAGAATAAAAATGATATATTTCAGAGTTCAAAGACAAAAAGAGACACTTTCTTCTTTTTAAAAATGTGTACGAGGGAGAGATAACTCTACAATAAGCCATATCATACCAAATATTAAGTGAATGCAAAAGAAATTAACATGACATTAGTTCATACTTTTCCAGAATCTGATGGAATTAAAGCAAATGTCTGTGTGGAGGTCTGTAATAATTGACTGAGAGCCATTCATGAGTTTGTATGTGAATATGGCTTCAAATTGTAGACTTCATCTTATCTCCATGTTTGAGGCTACAAAAGCATATCAGTGGAATAATACAACTAAAGCAACCAGATGCAGAAACGGTTAAAAAGAACTCCTGGTCTCATTAGCTGTCATAAGTCAATACTTCAGTTATGTTAATGTTGAAACGCATGGTGAAAATGTGACAAGGTCATTATTTTCATAAAAGCTCATTATAGTCCCAAATTAGGTAATTTAGGCTGCCAGATAACAGAAGGTTTTCAACACACTAAGCCTCATTAACTTTTGCAAATCAATATATAAGCTACAGATATTCTGCACTTTGAATTTTTAACTAAAGCATAAATGATAAGTGTTTTATTCTGGTTGGTTAGTCTAATGTGTACTGCATCCAAAATGTGTGTTAAACTTTTATGAAGAATTATTTGCCAAACAGTTACAAAAACAAACAAAAAAATCCCTCCTCTTCTCTCACTGAACTGAAGTATTTCAGTGTCTCTAAATAAAGTGGCAATCAGAGGAACACATATGCATTTATCATGTTATATGGATTATGAATCAATATGTGTCATATTTTGGTTTCCAGTGACATGTTCTTAAAAGTGAGGAGGCGTTTCATTAAAATTCATTGCTACCCCTTGAAAATAAGATGACATATAACATTAAAAAGAATAATAATGATAAAATCTGAAGATGTGCAACATCGACACTGCAACAAAGGCTTGTGCGTGTGTGTGCATGAGTGGTAAAGGTGGCGCTTTTAGGCTTACTGGGGCTAATATATCAGGTAAATTATCAGGGAGCAACCTACTATCTAAAGCCTTCCTCCACAGCTTTTAGTTTTGCTTCCCACTCTCCATGCCACCAGCTCTCCAAATAATTTTGCAGCTGTGGAAGTAAAGTCCAGAGGCACTAAATCTTAAAATTCCTGTGAGTCGACATTTCTGTCTTCACAAAGTGAACCTGAAATTTTTGATGTCACACACATTTGATGATTCTTATACCATTTGGGTCAATGTCAGACACACAGAACACTAGTACTGAGATGGGAAAGATATTAGATAATAATCAAAATTTAAAATGCCCATAATATGCTCATTTCTTCTTCTTCTTCTTCTTCTTCTTCTTCTTCTTCTTCTTCTTCTTCTTTTGGCTGCTCCCGCTAGGGGTCACTACAGTGGGTCGTTTATGAATCCGCATATCTGATTTGGCAAAGTTTTTATGCTGGATGCCCTTCCTGACGCAACCCTCACCATTTACCCGGGCTTGGGACCGGCACTAGGAGTACACTGGCTTGTGGGCCCCTGTGGCTGGTTTCCCATAATATGCTCATTTGCAGGTTCATTATTTTTATTATGGGTGAGTGTGCTTTAATGTTCAAAATTACATACATTTTCACAAACTATACATTGCTGCGGCACTTTTTTCACCCGCTGTCTGAATCATTAAATTTTAAGCAATGTACTAGGTATGCGGGTTTATTAAAACTCTATGGTAACTTTGATCACTTTAGTCAAGCCAAGTCATTGTGTTAACCCTAAACTCTACTTTTATTGTCTGAACATTACCATAAAAATAATCCACTAGGCATTCACTTTATGAGACACCATGGGTGCCAGAGGACTTGTGTTCACTCTTGCAGTCAACTGCAAAACATTTGGTATGCTTTCCTCACAGCTAAGACATTTCAGAGTTAGCAGAAGCTGCAGCTGGTTGCATCTGGATTCAGCTGAGGCAGCTGTTCATTTTTTTTTTTTGAGTGTGTGGCAAAGTAGCTGGCGGGTGGGCATTATGTCAGTGTATTCCACAGTGACATACATGTAACAGAAAAAAGGCCGGGACTACAAATAAAGAGTTTCAGGCACTTCAACAGCAGTGTTTACTTTTGAAAAGAACAACTTCGTTTGGTTTGGAATTTGGCCTTTTGCAAAACTTCTACTTTCACAAAAAACTATAAAGCAGAATAAACAACACAGAAAAACATAATGTGGGCACTTTAAAGGGAGAGCAGTAATACACTATTAAATAAAGGCCTAGTCCCTCAGGCATCCAAGATAAAATAAAATGAAATGATGTGCTGCTAATCTAACTCTATATGAAAGAGAAGTTAGTGAAGGCCTTATAGGTCTAATATGCCTTGGGAGCACCTGAGACAATTTGTTGAAAGAGGCAAACTGACATGAAGGTCTGAATTCACTGAGGTGCATGCAAGTGTGTTTTGGCCTCACCTCATTGGCATAGACCCAATGACTGTCCTTGGATGCCAGGTTGGTTTCCACGGCCTGCAGTAATAAATTAAATGAGAAAGAGAGAGGGGAGACAGAGGGAGAAGGACAATTTAGGAACCAAGAGTGCAAATTCATTGAGATCTCACGATAGTCCATGTTAGTACCCCCTCAGGTGTATCTGGAGCTTAATTTGTAAATCAAGACATCCTCAAAAGCAGAGAGGGTGCTGGTCCACTGGGCACAGAATGAACCTAAAATCCACACAGCCTGTAGCATATAGGACCAACTAGCTATTTTGTGCTGTGCTGTTTTTTAATATTGGATGTGAGAATAAACCTGCAGTACAGAAGCACAATTTTCCCATTACTGTGAGACCTGTTTCAATTGCCATAATATGTTCACCTTCTGTTTTAAAATACATTTTGATAATGACACCAAAAAAGGAGCTCATGGAAGTTATATCCAGTATATCATTGAATAGAAATGTGTGACCATGAGATCCCGATGCATTAAAGGGGGACTGGGGGAAGAAAGGAATAATGGATTTACTAAATAATGATTAGCATGGTATGTAATGATATGTAAAGACTCGGACAGAAAGAACACCGGTATAAAAGTTCAGCTATAAAATTTAGTTTAAATATTTAATTCACATTTGACCACAGTTTTTATCATTTATTTTGAAACCACACTGATTTCCTAAGAGGACAGATGCTGCAGTGAATGCATGAAGCTTTTTGGCACAGTGCATTTGTATCTAGAGTTTTACAGATAGTCAAATGTCAAGTGGTAGAAACCTTATTTAGATGCATAATGGCTGCTTTGCGAGCATTTTGGTTTTATTCATACTGAATGGAATCCGATGAATACAAGGACGCACCTCTACATGTATTAATCTCTCCTTTTATCCTGCTGCTCTGCTGTCACAACAATGTGCGCCGTGCTTGAAGTCTAAATGCAGTTACATGTAAATAGAGTACAGAAATCTGCTTTTTAAAGTAGTTACAGGAAAAAAACAAGCTATAGTTAGTGAACTGTATTTAAAAAGACAGAATATCCTGAAACCTCCCAATAAAGGTGAAAATAACCCTCCTTGTAATAATGGCATTTCTCCACCTGTCACAAGAGTGAATACATCTGTAATGCTTAACATCTCAACGTATGCCCTCTTTGCTATTCTTGCTTTCTACAGGGGAAGACTGATGCCTAAATGTATAAACAGTTGAACCATGTGGTTGTTGTAAACAATGTCATACTTGTCAATAATAGCCAGTGCAGTGCACAGCTCCAAAAGCTGCTAATCATTCTTATAACCTTGGTAGAATCATGATTTTATCTTAATGGTCCTCTTATTGCCAAAAAGGGGCCATATGCCTTAAAAGATATGGCAGCGTTATCAATGAATGGTATGAAGCACTCGACATATGCTGGGTGCAATGGTCCACTGGAGATTTCTGCACTAAGAGCCCTCCATTTAAAGGTATAGTGTGATATTTCAAATTCAGACTCAAAATATTTTATTAATCCCAGGGGGGAAATTGCTTTTTCCATATTTGACAATGTGTTCAGGAAAATAAAGATTGTTATTTTTAAAAAAGAAACATATAATTAACATTGTCCATTGTGCACACTAAATGGACCTGACTGAACATTAGTTGTGTACTTCAATCAAGGACAGGGCCATACATACAGATTTAAGAGCTTGGTAAAGTAAGGTGAACAGATTTAGAACAGATTTTGCAGTTGATGCCTTTCCCAAGCCAGCCCTCCCATTTATTCAGGCTTGGGACCAGCACTGGGAGAACTGGCATGTAGCCCTCAAGGCTGGGCTTGGGACCTTTCACATGTGAGATGAATGTGTAAACCACTACATTATGGAGGATACTAAAAAGGATGATACAATAATCTATTTTCTGTGACTTAGACATTTATCACACTGCTTTTATTGTGATAAAAGCTGAACAAGGGGAAACGTTTCACTACTGTGTTGCAAAACCTTCAGGCACAACACTTGAGAGTTTGTATGTGTGTATCTGTGTATAAAGTTGCATGTGTGGAACAAAGCAATGCCTGAAAAAAGGGAAGGCTACAGTGTTCAAGGTTGAGTTGTAGGGACCACGTTAGGAAAAAACAAACAAAAAGAGGAAGCCGATAGCTTACATTTGCGTTATGACTGTGGGTCAGTACATGCCAATTTTGGAAATAAACTTTGAATATACTGCGATTTCTGTAAACTTAACAGTCTTTAACATACATTTATATGTGAAGGTTTCAAAACAGTCTTTCAGTTTTAGTAATTCAGAAGTAGTTGCCCATCTTTTTATTAGCTGCCTAAAGCACAATGGTGCACAAACTGCAAATGGTGGAAGGGTAATTTTTGTTTGATTATTTGTTTGTTTTTTTGGTTTTAAACATGGATAATTACATAAGCACTTTAATAATACAGAAGGATGATACACTTTACCAACAGAAAAAACTTCATTATAATTTCAGAAATAATTTCCATCATCAGTAAAACAGACTTGTGAAGCTTGTTATGATGCACAGTTCACTGTTAATTTCAAGGTTAAATGCAAAAATCGCTGGATTACAGTCTTGTAATCTGTATGATATTCATTCAAATTATGATAATGGCACTCTGGCCCTAAATAAAATCTGACAATGATAACCATTGTCTGCCCTGAAGAAAAGCCTTTACATTCAAGAAAGACGACAGCTCCTTGAACTGCACTCATTGTTCCAGACAAAATCTGTCAGATTCTATAACGGCAAAAAGAAAGTCAAGTTTGTAGTATGGGGTAGTTAATGTGTACCAGGTGGGATGCAGTGTTTTGTTGAGGCCCTGGGCACAACAGAACCCTACACTTGAAAGGTTCAGCATCAGTTCACGGCACATCTGTACACTTACAACTTGAGACATAAGCCCTTGTTAAGCTAAATGATGTTTGCAAGCTGATGTTTAACCTCATTTCTGTACGTATATGATAAACAAATAGCACACCCATACGGTGAGCAGTCATTGCTTGTTATTGTTGCCATTTTTCATCAGGATCACCTAAGAAGCAAAAGTGTGAGAATGATTAGTGTTGTTAAAGGTAAATTGATACATAGTGTGCATAACAGGAAACTGAATTAAGGCTCAGAATTCATTGCTTCTTTTAGCTTTATTTATAAGTGACATTTCAGGCAGTCTATAATTTCAAAATATTAAAAGGAAATAAGATTGACAAGAACCTGGATCCTGAGGTCGTAGAAATACCGAAGTGAGTTCCTCATTGGTATTCAAAACTAGTAGCTCCTAAAAACATGAGCTCCTTGTGTCAGAGTAAAATTCCTACATTGTTCTGCACATTTTTTAATCACAAATAGTCTCATTTCAGTTGAACTAAGCAAGGGTTTTCCCCTTTGCTTGAAATTTATCACACCTAAAATCCATTTTAAACCTCAAATGTTATCAACATCCAGGCAGAGTAATTTTAGCTTTGTGTATTTTCTTTCTTTCTATTGATTTCAGGGGATGATGTAACAGTGAAACTCTGGAGAGAAATGGGGTTTTTGGAGAAGGAGGTACAGACAAAAGCCTTGAGTGACATCTAAGGAGTATTCTATTGATGCAGCCAAAGCCTGGCATCAGTAGGATCTCTAATCAGAGACGCAAAGTACCCCAGGCATGTTCTTATACAGTAGCAATGCCACAAAGGCAGCCAGAGAATGCCAACTCCAATTTTAAACCGTGGCAGCCAAAAGGGATTGACAGGAACTGCGCTTAGGAGGATGTGAAAATGTGTGGGGAGAGATGGCAGTTTGGGCATAGCTTGGAATGAGGATGAATCTCCTGAATGTGAGAGTGCTTAGTGTAAATTCATCCAGTGCAATTTGTTGTGGTACGAAATCATCTTTTAAATGATTGAAAACAAAGACAATTTGAATTCCACACTTAGCTGCCTGATTAATACATACAATAAGGCAACAGTGGCTCTGGGGCAAGAACGGGTCATTTACCAAGAAAACTGGTGATTTGGCTCTTCCAGTATAGATGGCAAACAGTCCTTGGGCAAGACCTTGAACCCCAAATTGCCCCTGATGCATCCATTGGAGTTTGAGTGTATTTATCAGTTTTTGAAAGTGCTTAAAGCTTAGATTTCAGTGAGTCTTGTTCTAAAATACGCTTTGAGTGCTAATTTAGGGCAGGGAAGGACTATAAGTACCAGTCCAACTTGCTAAAACTCATACTTTCAAAGGTAGAAAATTATATCTCCATTAAAATTCTAATGTTCAGATTTTGTTCAAACCATTTTTGAGTGGTGTTAAACTTCATAATATTTATGGCTGTTGTTTGTGGAGCTAATTAGTTATAATAACACATGCTGCCACATAAGACAGGTTCTCCAAGTTTCTTTGAAAAATATGCCTTCAAAGTATCTTAAAAGCTACAGTAAACGTATCAAAGAAAACTAGAAGGGCACACTCCTATTTCAAAATTCTTGGTGATCCAGATCTTCATAAAAACCTTTGTCGTTTTTTTGTCTATACTCTAACTCTACACTACATTTGACCAATGGAATTTTTCTTGGTAGTTTTAGCATAATCTTGCTTACAGACAAATGGCACTGCGCTCATTAGGGTCACCAGAATTATGAAGTGCCAAAGATTAATTGCTGTTTCTCCTGTTAGAGCAAAATAATGCCATTTTTTGATGATTCAACTCATATTGTTTACAGTAATTATCAGAGTTTCAAACTGAGAAATTTTATTCCGTCAAATGCCCCATGCATACCAAACTATGGCTCTTGATTAATAGATTAATATCTTAATATCAGCAACTATTCAAAGTGTGGCATTCGCCATTTGAGCTGTAATAAAATTTGCTACTCTATATTAAAAATAAAAGTAATTAGGAGAAAATGATTATATCCTTATGGACACTAGATCTACCTGTAAGACTTGTTTGTGTAATAATCACTTCAAGCATTTGCTAAAATTTTAGTATATAGTACATATTTTTGCAAATCCCTACAATGTAACCTGCAGTTTAATTTTATCATCAAAATTTAATGTTGTTAGCAATTAAGTACAATATCACAATGCTAGAAAAAAAAATAGACTTTTTTGCATGTGGCAAAAGTAAAAACCATTTGTTTGTTTATTTTGCTGTTCACTAAGTGATATTCAAGTATATTTTGGTGTCACAAGATAGTTCCTTTTTTACAGTTTTAGTCTTGAAAAATTACTTAATTTAAAAAAAAATGCTCAGTATTTTTGAATCAGTTTATCCTGATCATTCTCAGCTTGCCCTACAACATTGATACCTACAATTTCATTCACTATCTGAAATTTTTACCTTGCAGGTAAACATTATCTTCATGTGTATAACAAAATATGCCAGTGGCCTATCACACAAAGCTTCATAGTACTCAGAGCAGAAGCCAGAAGCTGAAAGCACTGGCATTAATCATAATTCTAGCCGGCTGTGTCTCCTCTGTAGCCATGTGGTGTTTTATTTACAGAGTCATGAGCCCAAATATTATTGTTGCATTGTTGGAAATTCTGAAATCGCAGGATAACACTGACCCAGAATCTGAGGCAAACAATGCTCAGAATGCAGGATTTGAGAAGTGAAACTAAACTGGCTAAAAAGTACTCCAGTCTCACTATTTGACTGTGGTTCATGTTTCAAAATTTCATAGTGACTTTTCTTATTCATTATATGAATTTACAAAGAAGTGATATACAATACATTTATTTTATCTTACATATCTTTAATTAATTGACATTAGTTTGTAAAACTGTTTTCACTTTGACATGAAAGAAGCTTTTTTTTGCATTTTTTGTCAAAAAAAGACAAATTATATTGACCATGATTTCATATATTAAAGCAATAAAAGGATGAAACATCCAAGAGGGGTGAATACTTTTTATGGGCATTGTAATTTATTCATATATTTATATTAAAATGTGTTTTAAATAAATCAAATTGGTTTTGAAGCAAATGTATTACCTTGTTCCAAGTTTTAGGGTTAGCGTTTACATAATCCCTATAAGTCAATGAATATGTAGAAACTGGAGGCAAGAGACAAGATTGTAGACATACTGTAAGTAATAGCAACTAATCAACTTTAAGAAAGTTTTAGTTTAGCATTCTACATCTGCACACATTTCATTGTGCAGCCTGTTCTTTAACTTTTTAAAAAAAAATGTTTTTCTTCTTCGATTTTTTTTTAATCTTTTTTAACTGTTTAGGTTGCCCTCTCAAAAGTACTGGTTGATAAAGTTTTTGCATTCTTCATCGCTGTTTTTCTTCGGGACAGTGGACCACAGCCCATCACCTTCATGAGGCCCCACATTGTACACTTCAGGGATCAGCTGATTGCCTTGAAGCCAGCCAGCATGGTGGCTAGACCAATGGACAGTCCAGCTGAAATCTGGAAAAAAAAACCACATTGAGGTGGGACAGCAGAGAGCTTTGGAGCAAAAGAATTTTAACTTTTTGAGGTATGGGGTATAACTGGCCGTTTTTGACTTCTTTTGATTTTACCTTTGTATTTACCTTAAAACCTGTTTACCTTGCCTTGTTTGATGTCATTTTTTTACATACTGTAATTAACATGGTAGACCCAAAATCACAATGAACCCTGAAATCTGAGTAGGAAAAAGCTGGATGTTTTTTTACTCTGAAAATCGCTTCCTTCCCATTTCTTCTTGCACCAAATGCACACAGAAGATGCACCGAATGAACAGAAAAATCACAGCACACATTATTTATCATAACTCTGGTTTTACTCGGCCTATCATTATGATTTAAAAACTGGTATGTAGTTTGAAGTCCACATTTTCGACACACATTGAAACGGAGACTCAGTAAGGCTGTGTCTTGCAGCTACATCATGTGATTTGCAGTCATGTGATTTGTCAACCCCAGAGGGTTAAACCATGTCTCCCCTCTCTCATCATGGGGAACGCACAGTTAGTGAGAAATACTATAAGATGAACGGGCTGCAGCACTGGCCCAAAGCCAGAGGGAGTACTGAGAATGCACTTTAATGTGTTTCTCAGACACATGGCTACATCAGGTGATTCCTGATGATAATGTGACCATCCAGGGATATTCTTTAGTTCATAGTGATAGGAACTATGCCGCAAGCTGTAAGAAAAAAGGTGGTGGACTTGCTGTTTATGTCAACAAATGCTGATGTATCCCCACTCATAATACCATCGAAGAGTGTATTTGTAGCCTGGACATTGACCTGTGAGCTGTTCGACTCTGATCATTATTTACCTTTGTTTAGTTTGAAAACCTGTGTGCATTCATTGACATCTCAGGGAACTTTAATCACATTGCAGTAAACAAAGCTTTAACCACCTTCACCAGTATGTGAGCTGTTCCACAAGAAGAAAGAGTATAATAGATCTGCTGTAGGCAACTATTAAGGATGCATACAGATCCTCTGCCCTCCCTTCAGGGGGTCAGATCACAGCCGGGTCCATCTCACTCCGTGCTATGTCTCTAATTAAAAGGCAGCCTTTGACCATGAGGACAGTGAGGAGATGGTCAGATGAGGCTTTGGGGTCACTGCAGGGCTATTTTAAGGTGACTGACAGGCAAGTATTCTGTGAGCTGCAGGGAGAGGCTATTGATAGGCTCACAGAATTAATGTACCTTCGGCTGCTCCCCTGTATTCTCCCCAAGGGGTCGCCACAGCTGATCAATTCGCATCGGTAATTTGGCAGAGGTTTAATGCCGGATGCCCTTCCTGATGCAACCCTCCATGGTGAGAGGTGCTTGTGTCCCCACCTGGAACTGAACCAGGGACTTGTCACTTGTAAGGTGAACGTGCAAGACTGAATTATCAGCTTTTTGCACTGATGCCATAATACCATCAAAAATTGTTGAGTGTTACCCAAACAGTAAACCTTGGGTGACAACATATACCCAAGCACTCCTGAACAGGAAGAAGAAGGCCTTCAGTGCTAGAAATAGAGAGGTGGTAAGAATAGCTCAAAATGAACTAAAGACATCAATCAGAGTGACCAAGGACAATTACAGGAGGAAGATGGAATGGAAAATCCAGTGGAAGAACATCACAGAGCTCTGGAGTGGCATGAGGAGCACCACTGGTTTAAGACCAAACAATGTGAGAGGAGTTGAAGGCATTGTGAACAGGGCCAATAAGCGACTGCTGCTCACACCTCCAACCTTCCTACTGATTGCCTGCAACCACCAGCCACTCGCTCCCTCCCCCCCACTGCCTCCTCATGGTCTCTCAGCCTTCTCTCTCTTCGAACCCCAGACTCGAGGCACTTTTCACAACGTCAAATACATCTATCCCTCCCTCACAAGCCACCTTCATTACTTACCAGATCTGGAGGCAGCTGATGAGACACAGGTAAGTTTGCAGGCTCTGACGGTGTGAGCCCCAGCCAAATAGTTTGTGCCCCCATCTTTGTGGGATACGGTATCCCATTTTTGAGATGAGCCTAAATCTTAAAAGGGTCCCTGTGCTGTGGAAGAGTTCATGCCTTGCGCCTGTGCCAAAGACATCATGTCTCACTGGTCTTGGACCAGCTACGGCCTATGGTCAGTCCCCCCGATGGCCCCCCTCCAGTTTGCTTAGCAGCCCCAATGTGGAGTTGAATATGGCATTATCTCCCTGCTCAGTTATGCCTGTACTCACCTGGACAAGCCACTGAGCACTGTGAGGGCTGTGCTTTTTGACATCTCCAGTGCCTTAAACACCATCAGGCCGACTGTAATGGGTGAGAAGCTGACAGCAATACAGGTGAATGCCTACCTTGTGGCCTGGATTGTTGACTACGTGACTGAAAGACCACAGTATGTGTGTCTGCAGCACTGCATGTCAGACAGTGTCATGAGCAACACTACGGGACCCTGTGCACAACATACTTTAGTTACTGCATAGAGATATGCCACCTTCAGAAATTTTCTGATGACTGTGCAGTAGTGGGGTTTATCAGAGAGGGTCATGAGGAAGGGTACAGGACTGTGGTGGGCAACTTGTCATTTCATGCAAACAAAGCCATCTACAGGTTAATGTGACAAAGACTGAAGAACTGGTTGCAGACAAGAGGAGGACCGGAATACCAGTGACCACCCATGGGGTCTGTATGGAGATGATGGAGGATTACACATATGTTAGTGTTCATACTGGCAAAAAACTAGACTTCATAAAAAGCACAGATGCCCTCTACAAGAAACGCCAGAGCTGTCTCTATTTTCTGAGACAGCTGAGAGCCTTCACTATCAATGCTCAAGATGTTTTATGAGTCTGTGGTAATCAATGCTGTGGTATGCTGGGGCATTTCATCCAAATTCTGTACACACACGTATACATAACATTACATTTAATATTCACACTGGTTCATAATGGTTATATGTGTATGTAGAGTATATAATGTTGAAATTAATTATCAAGTAAGTATCATAAGTATCATAAGTATCAAGTTATCAAGTTTTAACTTAATTACAATAAAAGCTTCCTCACAAGTGCTTGAAAAGAGTAAGGGTGAGAGACAGAAAGAGAAGCGTGATGAAAAGCAAGTCATAAGAACTTTTTAGTTGTGTCAAATCACTTTGAAACAAATCTTGGTTAGGTCAAAAACTCATGTATAAAAGAATAAAGAAAAGATGTGGAATACCCGGTAACCCATTGTTAGCATCTTCAATGATCCATTAGCACTCTTATTAGCAACTGGTGAAATGTAGCATTATAAGTATGGAAAAACAAAGATTTGAATTAAATAGATTTGTACCATAGACAGGACCAATGTGAGCTTTTTGAGTCAGGATTGGACTGACAACATCTGATCCAAACATCTGATCAGTGCATCCCTAATTTGATTACAATACAATCACAATAAGAGTCTGACTGTCCAGAAATTTGATTTGGTTAGTCTGATATCACTTTATTCCCAACTGTTGTCCTTAAATGTGTTAGTTATAGTTGAGACATCCATTGTAATTGTGACATGTGAATTGTTACATTTTCCATGTCTAAAATGCTCTTAGAATTAACTCTTGTTTAGTATTTCTTCCTCTTTTATACTCACTATGGCTCATATTTTCCTACTTCTTAATGTATGAGTTCAAGAAAAAAATCATTTTTCTATATGCAAAGATAGTTTTAAGATCGGGTATGGGAGGAAAGCAACCAAAGACTTCTGTGATTAAGTGGATGCCTTTCACAGAGTCTTAGCATTTGGTCATAATTTTAAGAGGATGAACAATGAAAAGGTTTTGGTAGCTGTCCCACCTTCTGTGTTCTTTCTGTGTTAGGGTCTCACAAAGAAAGCAGAAAGGCATAATGAGGTCTGTCATAAAAGATTCAAAATAGTCCCTCTGAGCTCAGCCTTGCCACCGTTGCTGTGGAAACACACCTTCAGACCACTTAATCTGCTCCATCGACAGAGCAGTGAACAAAAAGGTGCCAACTGTCCTCGGTATACAAGTATAGACACAGTCAAACTACACATGGCAACATACACACATGGGTTCATCACTACTTTCGTATTATAAACTATTGCCTGAGGCTTAAAAGATACAAGATACTGCCCTGCAGTCTTTAGAGACGCTACAACACCTGAACAAGTTTCTTCTGACCCTGCGCTGTCAGTTTTCAAGACCAGGTGGTCCTCCTAAGAAGTTGGCAAACGTGTGTCACATTAAAAACAAATCATGACTCCCATCTGCCATAGCACTAAGGCTTCTAGCTTCTCTCTGCATGTGGTTAGCTTCCCACGCCTTACGCTAGACATGAGCGGAATAGCTAATGTCCCCACTAGGTGACTCACCAATGGGTACATTAGCCTTGGTACATAAACTAAAATTAGAGAAACTTTAGCACAGCAAACATGGTTGCAGTAAATCTTTGTGTGTATTGCTCATTGTATAGAAGTTTTAGTGTACACTTCAACAAGCATGTTCTGCGATTAAAATGTTTTTGCAATTATAGCATTTTTTTAGATATACAAAAACAGTCAGTCATGAGCACTATATGCTAAAAGTGGAAATATGGTGGGTTTTCCTTTCCTAATCATTTAATTAATGTTTGTATTGCCAAAATGCCTTATTTAATAGCTAAAATTGATTGAAACTGGGAAAGAAGAAAGTTGGTTAAAAAGAGCCTAATTTCTTAGTAACAAAAGTTCTGATCATTTGCTGGAGCTGCAATTGTGGACTGGCTAGTCTTCAACTTTCCCTGTGATATATTCCTTTTATAAGCTGCTGCACTTATTGTAAGTTACAATGTTGTGAGCAGAATTTCTTAGCGTCACAAAAAGGATTAAAACTAAGTGTGACATTTTATGAATACCATAGCAGGCTGAAGAATCTTTTGAAAGAAAGATTTTAGTGAGACTGTATAAAGTTAAGAAGGCAGTTTCTGTTTTTGAAACAGTGCAATATTTTTGTAATGTGTAGCTCTGGTACACTTGGTTTACATGGTTTATTATCTAAAACACACATTTTTCTCATAGAGCGGATTGCTCACTACCTCTTTCCACCCTCTATTTCAAAAGTGCTGTTTTAGTTCTGTCTCTTTAAGGGTCCCTCCTGAAAAACCTCAAACTGCTTTGATTGGTCAGCTGGCCAGCACTGAAGAGTGCTCAGCTTAGGAAGTATTCCATGAATGGAATGCAATAAAAGAGGCTGTAAGGCTAAGAAGTAGTGATAAAATATATTTAAACCACTAATTATTCACTTTGTCTTCCTTTGGAAAAAATACAAAGTGAATTTTCATTTGCACTGAAGAAAACAGCATATTCTCAACATAGCAATGCCATTACCCAAACTTTCCTCAGTCTCAGCTCCAATAAGCATTGTTTGAGGGTGTGCCAAACTAGCCGCTAGGTGGGTATTATGCAAATGTGTTCCATGGCGACATAAATTAGTAATAGAAGAAAAGGCTAGACCCCCAACAAGGCATGTGAGGCAGTTTTGGAACAGTGCGGGGCACGGTAACTCTCCTTGGTATGGGTTTTTTACTTTTGTAATATTGCAGACCTTATAAATGCAAAAAAGCTGTATAAAATGTTAAAGGAAGATATATGAGCTCTGTAAATGTAAAGGTTACAATTAGTGTCAGACTGCTTATACAGTCAAACTGACTGATTTGTGAATATGTTGGACCATCTACTGAATATCAAGCCTTGCATATCCAAATTACTCAACTTTTAAAAATAACATTTTAGAGAGTCACGTGGATGCCCAGGAAAACATCATTTAATGATACAGTATGAGGTATTGTAAGGAAGAATATTCACACTTCGCAATTTAACATAACACCAAAATACACTTTCTGAACAACATGTCTTAGCACAGGATAAATTACTTCACAGTTCTGCAGGATGCCCTTGGGGAAGCACTGAACATAAACTAAACCTCCACACCGGGGGGAAATTTATGTTGTGGATCTTCGATGATATTTGCAATTGAATTTTTATTGCACAGCTGATAGATGTGATAACCAAGGATAATTAACACAGAGGAAACTGATTACCTCACCAAAAGTTGTTTTGTTCATCTGTGACTGCAGTCACAACACAAGGGCAGGTAGATATGCAATCATGGTTCTTTAAAATGAAACACAAAATATACAGCATATTATGAATGATATATTAACTTAGTGTAGAACTGGAGGACAATATTACACAGAATATTAATGTTCCAGAAAACAAACCCAGTCATTATAACACAAGGAAATGGTAACATGCAAATGTGACTGATATCGTTTCCTAACAACTATAAGATCTTTTTGTGTAATATTAAAAAACAGAACACTTTCTACATGACTGAAGCAGCTCTTTGATGTTCTTTGGTGCTAGTTGTCAAGAGTATGATCAAGGCTGAAATATAAGACCACTGATATAGGGGAAAAACTGACAGGTGACCTGAAACAAGGAAGCACCATGAAGTTACAACAATTAAAATGAAGTGGACAAGCTAAATACAAAATTAAAATCTGTGAATCATGGGACAAAGGATGAGAAATGCACCTGAATAATGCATGTTACCATTACCTTACACTGGTTGAGTGATTTGAACTGAGTGAAATACAATAACTGTTTCCCATAAAAGCACTTTGTACCATTCCAGGCCATTAACTTTAAGTAAGTGAACAGAACTTTACTTTCACACTGAACTTCACACCTGAAAAACACCTCTTAACTCAAAGGTAAGCATTTTTGGGGAAATATGTTAATAATTAAGCTGTGCTTTTAGTCAAATTCGAAGCCACTGCAGGATAGGTAGCTCCTTAGAAAAGCAGCAGAAAAATAGAATCAAATGAATGACACTTCCATCCATTTTGTTCCACATGAAAGCTGATTTTCAAAGCTGCGACCTTATTGCTCTATTTAGTGTAACCAGTCATAAATTGCACTGATTACATAAGACAGCTGCACAAAGGACCCCTGTGGAGCATTACAGTACAGTTACACAGCTCCCTTACAGAAGACTACTATAATCACTACAGTGCAACATCTCTGCATGGTGACCTCTCATGACACATCCATGGCTCTCAAAGCCTTTGAGTCCCTTCATGTACTGTGGACTTATTTCTCACATTGGCTCAAAAAAAAAGAAAAAAAGAAAAAAAAAAACTCTGCCCACCATGTAAGAACACCCTGGGACATTCAGACTCTAGACACACATTGCTGTAATCTTTGCTCCAGGGTCCACTCTCACACTATACTGCTGAAAATGCCTCAAAGTCACAGCTCACAGATGGCTGTGAGGAGAGAAAAGTGAAAACAAAGGTTAGATGAGACATCAGGAAAAAACAAAGGTGGTTAAAAATAGGTGGTAAAAATATGACTACTTAGTCAGGATGCAATGAAAAGAAAAGTGAGTCAGACAAGATTGTGCAGCATATCATCAACACCTTATTGTTTTTCACTACTTTTAGTCTCTACTCTAATAAATCTTTTATGAATGCAGGTTGGTCTGTACACTTAATTGCAGTGACTTGCCTGAAGGAAACTGAGCATATGTGGGAAGGAATTTCTGCAATTTCTATAATGAAATCCTTTTAAAATAGAGTTGTAAAGGTCCAGTTGGTATGCAAATTTCTAGTTTATTCAAAAATGAAAAGGCATGTATTATTTATAATTCTTTAGCAATTATTGTTTACCGTCATCAGCTTTTTCTGAATGTAGGTTCCCTGCCTGGATGCAGCAATCCATTATGTGGTATTCTCCTCAACTGAAAAGCCATTATTTTTGGATAATATTTTCTTAAAGTTAGCCAACAATGTGATGTTCTTCATCTGCCTTGACAGAAAAAAACACTACAAAGCTGAACCAAAGAAAATGAGATACATACAGATGTATAATAGACAAGTTCGTTCTAGATTTTTACATTCCTGCTGAGGTAAAATTAGGCAAGAAAGTGGAGGTGTAAAGCAGATGTGTGAGTAAGGCAAGTAGCCTTCATTTAAGTAAATAAGGTTTAAGACAAAGTTACATGTCCTAATAAGAAAAAAGGTGTGAAACCAAGAAGAAACCTCTGGGAATAAAAATGCCAGTGTGTTATAACTGCAGTTGTTTTTTCAAGTCAGTCAACTTATTCTCCAATGTTAAACTACTAAGATTTAAAACAGTAATAAACAAAAACACTTTTGGTCTATATAACTAATTTCCCTGCAAGAGTGAGCTTTTTATTAACTCCCCTCTGTAAATTTTATTAGTTATTGCTTTGGCTGACAGCTTGATACTGACCAAGGCAGTAGCTCAGCTAATTTGAGTCAGTGAAGTTGTTGGTATGTTTTTAATGTAATTGCATCACAAATGCTGTGTGATATAGCCTGTTCAAGAAGTCTTTGCTACAGTGTTAATGAGTGAGGTTGTTTTATTTCTTTAGTGTGCAGGTTATAAAGCAACAGTAATATGCTGGTATGTGTGTGTCTGTGGGATGAACCCACACAGTCTACAGATCTATCCTGCTAATGAAGCAGCATTAGTAACCTTTTGTCCAGATATGGCCACATCTGGTTCTAAGAAAAAATCTAAACAGAAATTGCCACAGATCTAAAACTGAGGTTTAAATACTGTACTGAAAGTAGTATTGGGTGATGTTATGGTGGCTGCATCCATCTTTTTATAGTGTATGGTTGAAACATTTTAGCTTAAGTGCGAGCTTGATCTTTACTGCAGTAAATAGGAATACTCTGAGGTGAAAAGCCTGAAAAAACAAGCTGAAAACAAAAAGAAGGGATGATACCATAACAGATGCCATAACAAAGTGGCCATAACAAATGCCAACAAGCACATTAGGTACATGTTGTTAATGCTTTGTTTTCTCCTAAAAACATCACTAAATAGACCTCTTTTATGAATTACCACAATATGCCTGAGGGGTCTGCATTGATGCAGTTTCACTCCTCTTCTAAGAAATTAAGGACTTCTTCATGCTGGTTAGCATTCAAGGAAATGGCAAGCAGACTGCTTGTATGCAGCAAAGTCTGCCTGATTAAGCACAAGTATGCAAGTTAAGTGGGCCGACAAATAAAAAAGAAAGAAGAATAAAAGGAGCAAGAGAGGTAGCTGTGGGAGGTTAGCTGGGCCAAAGATGAATATGAAACTTATCACTTATTCTAGAAAAAAGTGACATGTCTTCTCAGAACACCACAGGAAATAAGGTGTTAAGGAGAGTGGGAGCATGAAAGTTTCAATTTTGACATAATGATTATTTCAAAAAGCACTGACAGCTATAGACAGATATAGAAATGACACTCTAACCATGTAGACTTACACGAAAAAGAACGTTTTCATATGGCTCTGAGTAGTCCTGTGAAAAACCAAATACACCCCTTGATTTGATAGCTTGTAGAACCATAAGCAGCAATTATGTGAAGTGCATGTTTTCTGTATGACTTTATCAGTCTCTCGCATCACTGTGAAGGAATTTGTGCCCGCTCTTCTTTACGACATTAGTTCAGTTCATTGAGATTTGTAGGCATTAGTTTATGCACAGCAAGGTCCTGCCACAGCTTTTCAGTCAAGGTGAGGTCTGGACTTTGACTGGGCCATTGCTACACCTTGATTCCTTTCTTTTTCAGCTGTCATAAATTTGCTGGTGGGCTTGGGATCATTGCCCTCTTGCGTCACCCAATTATCAGACAAGCTTTTGGTGTTGGACAGATGGTCTTACATTTTACTCTGGAATAAATTTGGTATACATATGAGTTCATGGTTGACTCATCCGCAATGTGCTAAGGTCATGTGGCTGCAAAACAAGCCCAAACCATCACCTGTACACCAACATGCTGGACAGCCAGTATGAAGTAATTGTGCTGTTTTGCTCTGTTTGGGTTTTGCCAAATGCATTATGACCAAACATCGCCACTTTGGTCTCAGCTGTCTAAAAACATTGTTCCAGAAGTCTTGTGGTTTGTGCACATACAACTTTGCAAACCTAAGCTGTGCTGCCATGTTTTTTTAAGAGAGAAGAGGCTTTCTCCTGGCAACCAGTCCAAACAAGCTATACTTAGTCACTTTTTTTTTTCTTTTTGAAAATGTTACTGTCATGAACATTAACATTTAACATGGTAACAGGCTTGTAGAGTCTGAGATGTAGCTCTTAGGTTTTTTGCAGTTTCTCTGAGGATTGCCTGGTCTGACCTTCGGGTAAACTTGCTGATACGTTCACTCCTGGGAAGACTGGCAACTCTTCGAATATTTTCCACTTGTGCATAATGGTTCTCACAGCAGAATGATGGACTTCTTTTGTTTGGAAATGGCCTTATAACCCTTCCCAGTTAGTTGGGAAGCAATAATTGCTTCTCTAAGTTGCTGGTGTCTTTTCTCTTTGGCATTGTGTTAACACATACCTGAATGCTCCACACCAGCAAACTGCCACAATGTCTGCTTTTATAAAAGTAGTTACACTTACTGATGATCAGTTAATCAAGTGCATTTGATTAGCAGCACCTGACTGCTACTTAACCTCTTGCATGCGCACTGTAAAGATTTGCTGCACGCATGCGCGCTGCATAGACTTGCTGTGTGCATGCGCACTGCATAGATTTGCTATGCGCGGAGGACGCAGGAGCAGTGCGCGATTGTGCAAGCGCGCAGCTTAGAGGGAACGTTGGCATACTTAGTTTTTCACTGGACCACATGTGAAATATTTGTTTTTTGACTGTAGTACACTTAGTGTATGGAGCCAGAGAAAAGAAACACACATTAGTGAACATTTACTTTCTCCTAGATTATTGTCTGTTTTGCTTTAATTACTTTTTAAATAAATAATGAGCACTCCTACAATGTCATCCCCTAACAGTGTGGGAAATACTGTTAAGAGACACATGTGAAAGTACCTTTAGCTGTTCTTTTACATTTTCCCCAAGGGAAAAATGAGGCAGATTAATCTGCCTCAGTAATTTGGCAGAGGGCTTTACACCAGATGCAAACCTCCATGGTGAGGGAATGTGTTTCCCCGCCTGGAATTGAACAAGGGACCTTTTGTTTGTAAGGTGAATGTGTAAACCACTACGCTATGGGGACACTATTAAGAAACATGTGTATGTTTGTTTAATGAAATGCTTGGTACTGTTTACTTAGTCAGCATTGTGTATTCATTAGTGGTTCGAGGTGAGCACATATGCCAATATTATACATTCTTTCTCACTAAACCAAATTCTGGGGGCAATTACAGTAAATGGGCTACAATTGTAAAGACAATAAATTAGTCAAATGCTTTGTAAATAAAGCCTCTGTGCATTGTTTTTTATGTTCCTCCAAGACCACAGTGGTGGCAACAAAGATATGAATGTTATTCTCCGAGCAGAGGTTTTACGCCTTTGTTAGAAAGGAATCTAATTTCACACCATTCTCTGGTTGCGGCCTCAAGTAATGGTTATGCTGCTTTATAGCTGGCACAAGCTTTTCAATACACCTGAGGAGCACTTTAATTTAATTCGTCTCATCAGGATCAATAAATGTGTCTGAACTGTGACTCTTTGGGACAAACTTGCCTCTTAGTAGGCTACAATGATTTTAGAGTGACCATTTTCTACAACCTCATATACCCAGCTTGGTGTTCTGCTATACTGGAAATCAACTCTAATCAAGCCAGAGACCCACAGCACTGCCAGAATGTGCAAAAGCAAAGATTTTACGTGCATTAACAGAAGACTAAAAGGGTATAATATGAAAATTCATTTTTTACTCACACAGCCCTTTTCTTACAGTATGTAGTGAAGTGCACACTGAGGGCTGTGAGAAAAGAAAGATATGGAAGAGTGGGAGGAGAGGGGTTCCCAAAGCTGAGAAGAAGGCGGAGTTGCGGGAGAGGATAGGGGGTGCATGATCAAAGCCTATATTTTGAAATCACTTACTTCTCCATTAGTTTGATTAATGGGGCCAGCTTCACAGTCAGACAGAGGCAAGGGGCTTGAAAAATGATGCAATTACAGCTTTTTGAATAGAGGGCTGAAAAGGCCTGTTTGAAAGAAGGATCTGGAGGAGATTCTACAGTGCATCCTGGACAGCAGACTTTCTCCTCTTCATCTATCTGTCCCCCCTGCCACACACCCTGAAGCCTCAAGCTCTACTGTAACCCTACCACTCCAAGGGAGCCCTCATCAAGCTTAGTTGCATGCTTCACTGACCCTCTCTAAGCTGCAGGAGCATATTACAGTGTAAACTGTGATTAATATGTATCCGCAGTATCTTTTGATGTTTATTTCTGTTTCACACTTAGACGAAGCCTCCAATCCATTTCCTTATATGTTTTACATGATGCATTTCATTGCACTTAAACTACTCTTGTTCAAAAGTGTAGAATAAGAGAATAGTATTATGCAACCCTCTTGAATGATCAGTAATAACTGAAAAATCAGGAGTGGAAGACATTTTATTGAAAAGTTTCAGTGAAACATTATGCCACTTATCTCTAAAGGTTTTGAAATATTCACCTTGTTAGGGAGGAAAAAAAAGCACATTAGGCATATGACAGAGAAGGCCATTATATCTTCTTACTGTAATATAGCCAAAACATCTGGATCTGCTTCCTCACAACAGATGGCAGTTTATATTGTATTGGGGTGTTTGAGCCCGTATATGTAAAATTAACAAAACGGGAGAGAAACTGTTCTCTAAAATCTTTATAAAGGACTCTGCATTTTAAATGAGAAATTGAGAAATGCTTTGAGGATTTATGAAAGCAACTGGAAAGACTTTTCCTCTAAACATAAAAATAGATAAATATCACAATGAATATTACTGAAGTTTTAAAAACCCTATTGCTCAATTATAGCTGCTTTTATGAGACAGTGTTTATGGAATGCAGTCTGCGGGAGGTAAAGCAACAAATTGGTTTCTTAGTTCAACTTGAGCTCAACTAATGAACCAAAACCACTGCACCACCTAGAGAATTAGAAGAGAAAAAATTAGAGCAAATTGAAGGAAAGCAAGACCATGGCAATAACAGAAAGAGGGGTATTCAGGGCTGAGTTAATACTTGTCAAAATCTTTATAATTCACTCCATTTGGCAACTCTTCAAAAAAGTACAAAGGGCAGGAAAAACTTTACTTAAATGCCACCCAGACTGTGTAATTTTGGATAGTAACTACTTTTCAGCTGCTTCACTGTAGCACCATGATTAAATTTTCTGCGCTGTGGGGGTGTTCTGATTGTGATGGTTATGAGACAGCAAATGACTCTCTTTTTTTGTCAAGTCTGGAAGACCTGTGAACTTTCTTCATCTGCTTGGGGTAAAATCATATTCATAGTCATGCGGCCCATGTTTAAACATAGCACCACAGACAGCCTTTCATGTTGTGCCAGGTTGTGTGCCTGCTTGCTTCTCTGTGTGTGTGTTCCGTGTGGTCTTACATGTAAAAATGCCAATTATGAGTTGCTAAACATGAAAAAAGTGGTAAAAGCATTAGTTCACTCCACTGGGGAAAAATAGTTTAGAAGGGCAAACTTCAATTTTACAGATGACTTGTTTGCATGATAGTGTTAATTTTCCAGTTCTTTACTATACTTAAATTAAATACGCAACAACAGATAAGTGTTGGCATAACGAATGAAGCAACATTCTTGGCAGAGTATGAAATCAGAGTTCAAAATGTGTCCCAGTGCTCGTTTACAGATTAGCATTTACAGTGATTCTCTCCAGAGTGCTCTTTGAGTTTTTACACCAAAATCAGTTAAGCATTTCACACAATGCTCTCAATGTAAAGTAAATCCACTAATGCAATTGCAGGAGCACTCACAGCCTCCCACAGACTTGTGGGAAACACGCTTCTCAGAACAGATTTGTGCAGTGAGGTGCTGATGACCTATTCAGAAATTATAGCTTCACTGAATCATTTGGGCATCATCAACAACACCGTGGTAACAAGTAGGTGCCAATCAAATAGCATGTTGACTATAAACTAGCTAAAAATGAACAATTTCTTATTTATTTTTGTAATGTCAAATTATTCTGCAATTTCAAAGAAAGTGACAGAGACAAGATTGCATTAAATAACTCCTGCTTTTCCTGTTCAACAGAATCATGGCTCAGATTTTGCAGATTAGTGAAAAATACCATCTGTATGTCTTCACATACAGTGCTTATGCATATATAAGCTACAGTATATAGACATATCTTGAATCTGGGTGTTAACACAGAACTGCAAATCAGACATCAAAGGAAAATATGAATATGCATGTGCACATGTTGTGCACTGACTCAGAGTTTTTTGTAAAAGCATTATCTTATACAAAAAAAGAAGAAAGTAGTAAAACAGGTGAGAAATTGGGTCACCTGCACTACCATTTATATTTATATTCTTTTCACTGTGGCTGTACTGTAATTGAACATTTTCTCCAAAGCTTTTGGACTGTGATAGGCTGTGTGCTGGATAGCAATACAGTACTTCTTTTACAAGTGGTTGGCTTTGCAATTACCCTTATAACTTGTACTGTATTTTGAGCCTGCCACTTGGGAATTGGGCAATAATCCTGAGCCCACAGCAACAATTTCACAGACACAGAACTTTTCAACAATATTGTAGGCTTTTTGGTATAATTGCATCTCATATTATGCTGCAGGGAGACACATATACAGAGTGATAATGCTATTAACACATACAGACAAAGTAACTGTGTTTTCACCCTTCCAGTTTAACAAGAATACATGTTACACAATGGTTTATCAAGAAAAAAAAAGAAATGGCTCAAATAACTCTACAACACTGAAAACAATTATAAGACATATAAGTGTACTCTTAACACATTCTAACCAGCTGCCCTTTGCACTCTCATCCTGCTGTTGACCGACTTAGATGAGTAAAAAGAAAAAAATAACTCATGCACAGTATAACTCTAGAGGTTATGAGATGAATAAGCATCTCCTCCTTCACTACATCCAAGAACCTTCTCTGTGGCCTTGCCACTCTGACTTTGTCTCCAAACTTCTCAACTTGTGCTGTTCCTCTGATGTACTCATTTCTAATCCTGGCCTATCCTGGTCAGTCCCAGCAAAAATCACAGCATCTTTAATTCTGTCACCTCCAGCTCTGCCTCCTGTCTTTTTGTCAGTGCCACCATCTCCAAACCATACATCATAGTGGGCTTCATGACCTTCTTATAAACCTTCCCTTTTACTCTTGCTGCTATCCTTCTGTCACAAAGCACCCCTGACACTTGTCTCCACCCTGCCTGCACTCTCTTCTTCATATCTCTTATGCTCTGTCTGTTGCATTTGATGGTTGATCCCAGGTATTTAAACTCATCCACCTTCGCCACCTCTACTCCTTGAATCTTCACAATTCTACCTGCTTCCTCTCATTTATGCACATGCACTCTGTCTTGCTTCTACTGACTTTCATTCCTCTTCTCTCCAGTGCATACCTCCACCTCTCTAGGCTCTCTTCCACCTCCTCCCTACTCTCACTACAGATCACAATGTCATCTGTAAACATCATAGTCCACTAAGACCCCTGCCTGACCTCATCTG
>VUQH01032795.1:0-12971 GCA_015106775.1 Etroplus canarensis | reverse complement strand
CACCCTCTGCATGTCCTCCTTCACTACATCCATCAATCTTCTCTGTGGTCTTCCTCTTCTCCTCCTGCCTGGAAGCTCCATCCTCAACATCCTTTGTCCAATATATCCACTATCCCCCCTCTGAACATGTCCAAACCATCTCAGCCTTGCCTCTCTGACTTTGTCTCCAAACTTCTCAACATGAGCTGTCCCTCTGATGTACTCATTTCTAATCCTGTCCATCCTGGTCACTCCCAGGGAAAATCTCAACATCTTCAGTTCTGCCACCTCCAGCTCTGCTTCCTGTCTTTTTGTCAGTGCCACCGTCTCCAAACCATACATCATAGCAGGTCTCACTACTGTCTTGTAAACCTTCCCTTTTACTCTTGCTGCTATCCTTCTGTCACAAAGCAAAAACACCACAGTGCACACCAGTCCAATTTAGATCTTTGTCAGGTCAAAGAAACGTTTCTAGAGAAGCTGAGCAGGCGTGCAAGTATTTTACATACCTGCACCATGTTATAATGCCCATCATAGATAGACAGATTAATAAAAGCTCAACTTTAATGCTTATTAAAAGTAACTATTAGTTCAGAAAACATTGTCTGAATGGTTAAAGGTTAATAAATAATGTGCTAGAAACACTATTAAACATAAAGAAGCACCAATTTTTTTGATAGTGCTGATACAGATGTTTAAAATAAGTTCACCAATACCTACATTTATTCAGCTCTATTTTGCTTTTCTTGGAGGGGAGGGCACTCATCAGCCACAACCTGTCAACGCATGTGTCTAACAAGCTAATCACCTGGCAGCAACTCAGTGCATTCAGGCATGTAAACATGGTCAAGGCAACCAGTTCAGGCCGAGTATTAGACAGAGGAATGAAGGTGATTTAAATGGTTTTGCATGTGGCATGGTTGCTGGTGCATGACTGGCTAGTCTGAGTATTTCAGAAAGGAAGGGATTTTCCCACACAACCATCTCAAGGGTTTCCAGAGAATGGTCTGAAATAGAGCATCCAGGGAGATGCCTTATATAAGAAGGTAACAGCAATGCAAACAACCACTTGTTACAACCGAGGTGTGCAGAAGAGCATTTCTGAATGGACAATATGCCAAACCTTAAAGCAGATGGGCTACAGCAGCAGAAGGCCACACCGGGTTCCACTGAGGCTACAAACTGTTGCCTCATCTGATGAGTGTCAATTTCTGCTGTAGTGTGTCTGTGGGAATTTTTATCCACTCATTCAGAATAAAACTTGTGAGTTCAGACACAAATGTTCTAGCTCACGCCAGTGGTGTTCAGTGGGGTTGAGGTCAGGACTCTGTGCTGGCCAGTCAAGTTCTTCCATACCAAACTCCTCCAGGCATGCCTTTGTGGACTTGGCTTTGTGTACTAGGGCACAGTCATACTGGATCAGAAAAGGGTCGTCCCCAAACTGTTCCCGCAACGCTGGAAGCATAGACCTGTCCAAAATGTCTTGGTAAGCTGAAACATTAAGTACAATCGCCTAGTACAATTATCATTTGAACACCACAACCTATCAGAGTATTGCTGCTGACCATGGCCACCCCTTTATCACCACAGCATAGTTGTGGTTGCTTCCACCAGGATAACACAGCATGTCACAAAGCTCAAATCATCTCAAACCGCTTTCTTGAACATGACAATATGTTCACTGTACTCAAATGGCCTCCACACTCACCAGATCTCAATCCAACAGAACAGCTTTGGAATGTGGTCCAGCAGGAGATTTGCATCATGGATGCGCAGCCAACAAATCTGCAACAACTGTTTACACCGCCTTGTTGAATCTGTGCCGCAAAGAATTAAGGCAGTTCTAAAGGCAAAAGGGGGTCCAACCTGTACTAGCACCTAGTACCCACTAACCGCTAACCCTGCCGCTGCCATGGCGCCATGGCAGCGGTGTAAATCACAAGACTGTGAGCCTGCATCGTTTTGCTTTAACTTTCTGTTCACTTTTGCTTCCTCTCAGTAAAATATCAGGTTTAAGTAAAGATATGACAAGTTGAGAGTGAGACTGCTTCTACAGCATATACACCAAAGGCCCGATGCTAAAGGAAACTTCTGAGCAGGCCGTAGCTTTAACTATCAGTATCTAATGCCCTGAAAATTAGTACTGGGTTACTAAAAACGAATGAAATCTTTATTATAAAAATCAGCTGTGATAGCATGTGCAATATGTTGGGCCACACCTCTTCATCAGTGAATTCAGGTGTTTCATTCAGTCCCCTTGCCACAGGTGTATAAAATCAAGCAACTAGCCATGCGGTCTGCCTTTACAACTATTTCTGAAAGAGTGTGTCATTGTGAATTCAAACTTGGCAGTGTTATAGGATGCCTCTGTTGCAACAAGTCAAGTCTTACATCACCAAGCACAAAGAAAAGTGTCAGATGGGGTTGTGAAAAGAATGCTAACACTGGACTCTGAAGTGTGCACAGTGGAGTCACAAAGCACGCTTCACTGTCTGGCAGTTTGATGGATGAATCGGGGTTTGGGAAATGCCAGGAGAGCGTCATCCTTCTTGCTTGCACTGTGCCAACAAAAAAGTTTGGTGGAGGAGGGATAATACTAAGCAGCTGTTTTTTCTGGGGCTGGCCAGGGCCCCTTTGTTCCAGTGAAAGGAATACTTGATGCTTTAACTTATCAAGACATTTTGGACAATTCTATGCTTCCAACTTTATGAGAACAATGTGGGGAAGGTACTTTTCTGATCCAGCACAACTGTGCCCCAGTGCACAAAGCAAAGCCCATAAAGGCATGATTGGATGAGTTTGGCATGGAAGAACTTGACTGGCTTGCACAGAGTCCTGACCTCAACCCCATGTGGGATGAACCAGAAAGTAGAAACTCAGGCCCTCTCATCCAGCATCACTGTCTAAACTCACAAATACTCTTCTGGATGAATGGGCATAACTCCAAAATCTCGTAGAAAGCCTTCCCAGAAGAGTGGAAGCTCTTATAGCTGCAAAGGGGGATCAACTCCGTATTAACACCTATGGATTTAGAATGGCATGCAGGTGGCCTAACACTTTTGTTCATACAGCGTATAATAGCGTATATAACAAAAATTCATAATTTTTCATTACACAAAAACATAAAAAATACACTCACCTAATTGCAATCATTACTAATAAGCTATAAATATTATAGTTAGTCTGTTTGACAGTAAAGTAACTGGGAATTAATGATTAATTACATACAAATGTATCATTTCTTAATGATAGCTGTCCTTGTTCTCCTTTCAGTGGCCTTACAACGTCACAGACTGCCTGCCCTTTTCCTCTTTGCAAATGACAGCTCCTGCAGAATACTTTGCATTCTCCCCGAGTGTGAACTTGTGAATTTGGCTGCTCTGTCGGGCATGTACCTTGGGGTCTTTGAGGCCGAAATGACACATGTAGTGGTTGATCAGACTGAACGCGAAGCCCCTGTTCATGACGGTCAGGCACCTCTGAGGATAGAAAGCAGAGTTACGACACACTCTGCTGACAAACATGCAATGAAGTTGTCATCCCAGACAAAACAAGTCACTGCTGTACAAACAGAGCTGTTGCATCTCGAGGCAGAGTTAAAAAAACAAACAGTTTTGACCTGTACAAGTCTGGGCTTGTGAACCATCTTGCTGAAATTACGAAGGGCCTATTCTGTTTTGTATTGTTTTCTGTCTTAGACATAATAAATTTCACATAATAAAGAAATAATTAGTTTACTTTTCACTCCAGAGCTGTGGCTGCTCACGAGGGGCAGCCAATCAGAATAAAGCTGCCTTTAAACTTGTTTCATACAGAGACTGAACTGAGGGCCTAGTATAAGATAATTATACTGTAAACAAGATTATTTTGAACTGTGAATCATACAAAGCTACTGTAGCACAGTCCATGGATTAAAAATTTGAAGTTGGAAATGAGCATAACACAAGGGCTGCCCTTAAAGCTGGTTTCACGCTTAGCCTGTGGTTTTCACACCTTGATGAAATTCGCCAGGCTCAGGTTGACGCATCGGGCCTCCTCTGGGATTTCCATGTGGCGGATGGTGATGTGCGGCATAATGGACAATACCAGGGACTGAAGCGCCTGATGGAAACTGTCTGGGAAGCGCTGGGCCCGTGGCATCTGAAGAGACGGGGAGGGCGAGCATGTAGTGACACATCGCTTTAATGTCAAACAGCCAGAAGCCTTGTGAAGACAGATTATTGTCTGCATTTTCGGCAGATATAGAGAGTGAACACGCCCCTGTTAAAATACCAGATTTTTCTAATGCAAAAAAAAATGAGACCATGTTAAGTCATTTCAAAAATGTTTCCACCTGTTATGTGACTTATAACCTGAACAATTTAATTTTAAAAGAAACAAATCTGTTAGTGGGGAAAATATAAAAAATAAAAACATGTACAAATACCTGCCGTCAATTAAAGTGACTCTGAGTAAACTCAGATAAAGTTCAGCTGCCCTAGTAGGATTTTCCTGATGTGCATCAAGCAAAAGGACATTGCACTTTTTACATGCAAGTTCACACGTTTCATTTTCTTATCTTTCATATCCATATATGTTTATACCTAATGAAGCATCTGGAACTCAAGCAATCCCACCTGGGATTATTAAAAGATTCCGAATCTGAATGACTCAGTTACATCCTGTAGCAAGAGCCAGGGTTCGCAGAGAGCTGACAAAGCATCAAAGGGATCTGCTTTATGTATACCATGAAACACAGTGAAGAGTCACCAAGCAGTGGAGAAAATATAACAGGCCTACAGCATCACTGAAGAAGCTGCGGGAATTTCTGGCAAGTACCGGCTACACACTACATGTGACAACAATCTCCTGCAGTCGCCATATGTCTGGACTATGGGGTAAGGTCACAAGACGGAAGCCTTTTCTTACAAAGAAAAACATTCAGACCCGGCTAAATTTTGCAAAAAAAAAAAAATCAGATCTCCCAGAAGCATGTGGGAAAATGTGTTATGGTCTGAAGAAACCAAGGTTGAACTTTCTGGCCACGATTACAAAAGTTATGTTTGCTGCAAAAATAACACTGCACATCACCAGAAGAACACTATATCCATGGTGAAGCACGGTGGCGGCAGCATCATGCTTTGCAGTTGTTTTTCTTCAGCTCCAACTGGGGCTTCAATCAAAGTGGAGGGACTTATGAACAGTTCCAAATACCAGTCAATTTTGGCTCAAACCCTTCAGATGTCTGCTAGAAAGCTGAAACTGAAGAGGAATTTCACCTTTCAGCACCACAATGATGCCAAGCGTACATCCAAGTCTGCGAAAGAATGGATTCACCAGAGGAAAATACAAGTTTTGGAATGGCCCAGGCAAAGACAAAATTTAAATCGGACTGAAAGTCTGTGAGGTGACCTAAAGAGGGCTGTGCACAAGAGGTGCCCTAACAGTCTGACAGATTTGGAGCACTTCTGCGAGGAAGAGCGGGCAAATATTGCCAAGTCAAGACGTGTCATGCTGATAGACTTCTACCCAAAAAGACTGAATGCCATAATTAAAACAAAAAGAGTTTCAACAAAGTATTAGTTCTAGGATGTGTACACTTACACAACCAGTTTATTGTACATTTTTCTATTTTTTTATATTCCCCCCCAGGAAATTTGTTTCTTCTCAATTAAACTGTAGAGATTGTAGGTCACATTAAAGGTGGAAAAAGTTTTGAAATGATTTACAGTGGTCTCATTTTTTAACATCAGAAAAATGCCATTTTAACAGGTGTGTGTTAACTTTGTGCATCCACTGTACATAAAACTAAAATAGACAGGCCAATGAACACAGCTCTATCTCTGTGTGTGTGTGTGTGTGTGTGTGTGTGTGTGTGTAAGATGTTTGTGCTTATTTAACATTCCATACGGTTATGTGGACATGGAAATTTGCTTGTGAGATCCAGTGCAGATAAGAACATCTGGTCTTTGAGTGGAATTTCAGTGAAACACTACAAACTGATAACGTGTTCAGTGTCACTGGTGCAAAACACAACAATTAATACCAACCTTCATGCGGTTTCCCTCCTGTAGATACTGGGCCATGGATTTAGCCATGGTTTCAAAGAAGAACCAAGAGTACTGTAGAAAGGGGTAAAAAAAAATAATTTTTTCCTGTTACAAGAGTTTCCTGGGAAAACAGGTCTACCAGTAGGCAGAGTGAGTCAGAAGAACGTCACAGAGATAACAGTGACAAGGCATACAAGCGGCTACATGTTTAAGGATTCCTCACCTGGAAGTGGCAACAAGGCACTCAAGAGGCATTTACTTTCACTTTTTAGGGAGTTGCACCACCTGCTGTTGAGTGTTTGTGCTACAACTGGACTGACAGAGGAATTATGAGTGCAAAGTGTCTGCAGGGCAAAGCACGCACCTTGAGCAGTTTATTGCTGGTGTTAAAATCAGCAGTTTGCTTGAGGACAGATGTCACAGATGTGGCCAGCACCTCATGAGTGGTCGCTGAGTTTCCTGATGCGGGATTGTTGGTCAAAAACACGTACTAAGAGGGGGGGGGGAAAAGACACATTTATAGCCACGGAACAGATACTGGCGCGCCTTTACGGCGTTTACGTTGGCAGTTCACCTTAACAAAAGAGCGCAGGTAGTGGTCCAGACCCTCCTCGTGGCATTTGGAGACTATGTGAATGATCACGCTGAAGGGGCAAGAGCACGGAGATTATACGTCAACACTTGAATCAGCAGTAAATACGAAGCACTGACCCCACATTTAATATTTAACTAACCGCAGGGAGTTGACGGCAATCTCGTTGGCTTCTTTGGTGGCTGCTGTGAGCACCTCAAACAGCTGCATCAGCACTGTCGGCAGGAAGGTGATGATGACATGGGTCTCCATGGCGTGCAGGCACTGTGAGAAAGAGAGGAGGAGAGGTTGTTCTTACTTCTGATTTCCCCAACTCTTTAGCAGAACTTCCACCTTGCAGTTCCATTCATCCACCAAACACTGAAATGTCTGTCCAAACTCGATTTTTGACCCGCTGGATATAAATGAATTACTTTATATGAGGAACTTAATCAGAACGTGTGCCAGATGTAATGAAAGTCCTTCCAGGTGTTGCTGATGAACCAAGGGACAATGTGTATCCACGCGACAGATATGATTTAGGGGCAGACCCACTGAAAAGCATATCCCCTGTTTTTCTTCTTTTTGACACCAAGGGAACCATCCTTCACAAAATAAAATCATGTATTAGTCAGAAAGATTTTAAACTGGCAAATGAGACCATGAGTGAGTGTTTACTGAGGTCACAAAGCAAGGGAGCCAAGGGCTGTTTTCCCATCCACTTCTATAAAAACAGACAGGGAGAGGAGTAGCCCACTGCTGGCCAGCATGGCTTCACTTCTCACGCCAAGAAGCTACGTCCATCTTTTCGAATACAGTCAACAGATCACATTCACCCTGAACAAGTGAGTAGTTATATACACTGTACAGACTAAAATACACAACCTACACATTACACCTACAGGAACTTTCACGGTATTCCATTCTAAATCCACAGGCATTAATATGGAGCTGGTCCCCCTTTGTAGCTTCACAGCTTCCTCTCTTCTGGGGAGGTTTTCCATAAGATTCTGGAGCGGGAATTCTGTGGGAATTTTTGCCCACTCATCCAGAACAAAATTGGTGAGTTCAGACACAGATGTTCTAGTTCATGCCAGTGGTGTTCGATGGGGTTGAGGTCAGAGCTCTGTGCTGGCCAGTCAAGTTCTTCCGCACCAAACTCCTCCAGGCATGCCTTTGTGGACTTGGCTTTGTGCGCTGGGGCGTAGTCATACTGGATCAGAAAAGGGTCGTCTCCAAACTGTTCCCGCAACGTTGGAAGCGTAGAACTGTCCAAAATGTCTTGGTAAGCTGAAGCATTAAGTTTTTCCTTCAGTGGAACTAAGCGAAGCAGGCCAACACCAGAAAAACAGTCCCACAGCATTATCCCTCCTCTGCCAAACTTTACAGATGGCACGGTGCAGCCAGGCAGGCAATGTCCTCCAGGCATTCACCAAACCCAGGCTCGTCCATCAGACTGCTCTAGAAAGAAGCAAGATTCATCACTCCACAGAACACATTTCCATTGCTCCAGAGTCCAGCAACACTTCCACACAGCTGCTCAGCCATGAAGCTCCCAGTGCACATTTTATGTGTTGACGTTGATGCCAGAGGAGGTTTGGAACGCTGCAGGTATTGAGTCAGCAGAGCATTGGTGACGTTTGTGCACCTCAGCATTTGGCAACCCTGTTCTGTAACTTTACACTGTCTGCCACCTCTTGGCTGAGTTGCTGCGGTCATAAACACTTTCGCTTTGCTATAATACCACTCATCTTGGAGGGAAGAAATTTCCCAAACTGACTTAATGCAGCAGTGCCCTCCTATTATGGTATGACACCTGGATCTGGAGGCCACTCAAGACTCGCCATATCAAGACCTGGACCCATATGTGTGGAGGTGGACTGGAGACCAGAAAGATGTCGGCTCTCTCCCCGAGCAGCAGCCTTACTCACTAACCTCTCACTACTGCATGTTCACTGGCTGCATACAAAAAGTGTGTGTAACAACTAAGAAGAATGTGTTGGTGATATGAAATTTCCCCATCTGGAGATTAATAAAGGATGTATTTTTCTTCTTAAGAGATGCAACCCAATACTTTTGTCCAAACAGTACGGCATTCATGAGCTGAGTTATGGTATTTCTGCCAATTAAAAAACAAAAAAAGATCTCCAGGTGCTTCACCAATTCAAGGCAGTGAAATGTGTTACCTGCTACGTCTACCAACTGAATATGAAAAAGATTTTAATATAAAGAGGTTAATACTGCGTTAAAAGCAAAAATGAATCTGATCAAAAAAACAAACAGTTATTCAGATTTGTTTGGGTTTTTGGTAATTAATTTTAAGAAGGAGCGAGGCTTTTTTCCAGCTCATTTCAGTCAAGAAAGGACTGATTAACTAAATAAACGCTGCTTTGTAAAGGTTATTAGTGCATAAATGGAGACTGCTGTACGTGAACATTTTACTGATGGTTGAACCACTGCAGTCTGTTGCTGACTGACTGAGACGCAAAGATTAGTGCTCAGCAGTGACTGTGCACTGCCTCCCAGCATCTCACCTTCAGGTATTTGATAAGTTCTGCTGGGTTGCCTTCTGACGTCGTCCTCATCAGCTGGCAGTGCTGGAAGAATTTGTGTAGGTGGAGGTCCTGTGGAAAAAAAACAAAACAAAACAGCAGAACATGAGTATCACTGACAGAAGCTGCCTTCATGTGTGTATATAAAAACTGAAGAATCAAGCTGTACCTGAGGATATATTGTTGATGCTACATGGGTCCTCACTTTGAACAGTGCCTTGGCATTTTCCACCCACTTGATATCTGGTTGAGACTATTCAAAGAACATGCAGACAGTGAAGTCTAGTGTTAGCACAGTTTCATACATCCTTACAACTCCAGTGTCTTCCTTTACAGACATGTTCGGGCACAGCTCTCTTCACCCAGAAGCGATGCTATCAGTTAACGGCGATATCAAAGGGGGACGACAGGACGACTATGGACTATGGAGCAAATCGTCCAACCCTAGCTTTCATTGCTTTGAGAGCCAACAACAGCGCTCGAGCCTTGGTGTAAGGACACGTGATCTAACCTTCTTGGAGTCCTGACAAAGATATCCGGCAGGCAAGGTGGCAGCTACAGGTAACTGGAACTCTAAGGACTGCATTCTCCCGTCTTTAAGCAAAGGCATCCAGGAGTAGCCCACTGAAACACACGAAAGCAGCACAGTTGTAGGAGGCGCACCTTTAATCGGCTAAATAACACAATCGGCAAAACTTTGAAAAGCTCTTTAAGGGCTAAAAGCCTCACCCAGTGACTCCACTCCATCCTTCTTCTTGCTGCTGGCCTTGCTGCTGGACTCACAGCTGATGTGGTAAAAGGTGAAGAGGATGTGGTGCTTCTCGTGCACGTGAACCGGCAGCTCGATTTTAACCTGCAAACAGGGGAACAGGCCACTCATCATGGATTTGTACAGGTATTACACATTTTGAAGGACCACCCACATGCCACAAATTCCTTTGCAGACCATCAATCAAAAAACTTTGCATGTTTGCTCACGTTTAGGAGTTGGTGCATTTATGGCTAAGTGCTTACTTGGTGATAATTTGCAGATAATAGGGGTTTCTTTTCGCTCACCAAAACTGCAATAAAATGTATGAAAGCAGGGGTTTCCTTCAGACCCAAAATAAATAAAAGCTAAAATTAGCAAAAACTAGAAGTGACACTTAATATCTCCCAGACCCAGGGCCAAGGCTTTTGTGGGATAACAGGGATCAGAGCCGGATGAACTCGAAAAACGAGCCGATGTGCTGAAGAAGTCTGGTTTCCCCTCGGGATTTTTGTCCTTTAGTCTTTGTGGATTAAAAGCTGGAAAAGATCTAGATTCACTTTATTTCTATGTCTTCATACGGACTTCTGAATTGTTCACTACTTGTGAGGTATACCAGAACATCTATGGCAATGATGGCGAAGGTTTGCAGTGAACTGCTCACATCCGTGTAGTGTAGTGGTTTACACATTTGCCTCACAAGTGAAAGGCCCCTGGTTCCATTCCAGGTGGGGACATAGGTCCCTCTCACCATGGAGGCTTGTGATGACTTTCTGGGCTTGTGGGATACCTGGAGAACGTTACCTGTCTGCCTGCACTGTTCCAGCTGTAAAGTTTGGTGGAGGAGGGATAAAGATATGGGGCTGGCCTGGACCCCCTTAATTCCAGTCAAGGGAAATCTTAATGCTTACCAAGACATTTTGGACAATTCTACGCTTCCAACTTGTCTATAAAGACATGGTTGGATGAGTTTTGTGTGGAAGAACCTGACTGGCCCCTGGCCTGAACCTCAAGCAAACTAGATGAACTAGAACCGAGACTGGGGGCCAGGGTCTGGCCTCACGAAATCTTTTTTTGGATGAATGGGCAAAAAGTCCTCCAAAATCTTGCAGACTGCCCTCCTAGAAGAGTGGAAGAGGTGGCAGAGGGGCGCACGCAGGCACTCATTTCATGATCACAGTCCATACCAGCACTTTTAGGAGTAGCGATTCTTGTGAAAATGGAAAAGTGCCTGTAGAATGACTAATATGACCTTGAGCACAATTTGCGTGAAGACCCATTATACCTCTCACTGTGTGCAAGCTTCACTAAAATCTGACCAATACCCTAGGAGGAGTAGCAATTTTTTGTGGATAAATGCCTCGCCATGGCATTAGCTCATCAGGGACAGATAAGCTAAAAACTATGGGTGTTTGAGATGTGTTTGGGGCCTTTTTTAAAATTAATAACAGATTTAGGTGTGATCGCAAAATCAAGCAAAAAAATAGTTTGAACTTGTGAGTGTTTTTGGTAGGCATTTGAACATTTTGCCCCTTCTTTCCTGAAGAAGAGGCTGGGATTGCCTTGTGCCGAATAGAAGGAGCAGAGTATCGGTTATTTTGCTTCCATTAATTTCCCTTTATTTGTTTGTCTTAGAATTAGTGTTCAAAAAAATAAAATGCTGCAGCATGCAACCCTTTGACCTGAAGGGAACATGCGAGGCTGGGGCACTAGGGGGCAGCAACAACAATGAAATGTATTTTCACGAAAACAAACAGAGATCCATCACAACGCAAACAGGTTCTGAATGCCATGAGAGAATATCATGACGTTTAAATTTATGACACCAGCATGTGGTGAGGGTGGCCTGCTCAATATGTGGACCCATATGTATAGAGGTGGACCGGAGGCCAGAGAGGAATAGGCTCACCTCCTCCCGGGCACTGCCGAGATGCATTTGTGCGAGGCACCGAACCCCCACTGCGCTCCTTGGCGCCCGTAACGGGCCGCCTTGTTTCCCCTCACCTCTTTCAGCACTGCACGTCGCTGCTTCTGTTGTGTGTTAAAGTGCACGTTGTGATTTGTAACTTCCCCCATCCTGGGATTAATAACGTTTCTGTATCCAGTATCACGCTGCTGTAGAAGACTCTTAGCACAACAACTATCAGTGTATTTACATGTTGCTTTAAATGCACTTCAGAACACTTTACAATATCACTAACAAAGTGAAAGACCGTTGTCTTGTTTAAGCGGAAATTCTCTTTGATGCGACTGGAAGCTGGACCATGCGGAGGTAAATCCCACTGAGCGTGGCTCTGTGTGTTCCTGCGTGCATGTGGGTGCATATGAGGGCGCTTAAGATCTTAATCCTTTTGATATCAGGGCCATATGGACCCCCTCTGCTCTCCCGCTCTAACAACATCCTGACCGTACCTCTTTCAATGAGCTCCTGGCTTTGTGTGTGTGTGTGTGTGTGTCTGTGCGTGCAGTGACTGTTGGGCCAGTCTGGTGTGAGATCACAGCCCTATCCTGAGACAGATTTATGGGATTATCTCAGTGCTGCTCAGGAATGTCAGCACTGAACACAAAGACGGCCAATTAGTAACTTGCGATCCATGGTGTCAGCTGAATTTCATCTGAACATCTCACTCCTTTCTTCGTGTTGTCTCGGTTTCCAGAAGCACTCACGCTCTTATAAACAGCAAACTCTATAGAATTTGATAAGAAATGTTAGCTTGCGATGTAATCTCACCTCATCGTAGAACTCCGGGCTCTGATTGTGGTGCAGGACGGCTGCGCAGGTGCTGCTGACGAACAGCGAGTCTCCCGGCTTGCCGTAGGTGCACTGAAAGGCAAGCAGGCACATCCGTCAGACTCAGGTTGATTGCGTGGGGCACGGCGATGAGTAAGTGCTCAGGAAGCCGCGGTTACTGGTACATTTTTTAGAGAAAAGATGGGGCGAGTGCTCACGTCTGTGTGCATCATACATTACATCAACGGTTAAACAGTGCCTGGAGAAACTACAAAGCAGGACCTGAAATTATAAACGGCATGGGTTCTGAGTAGACAGGCGCCTCATCCTGACAAATTCTGTGGGTTTTTGGATCTGGCAC
>VUQH01032794.1:0-16515 GCA_015106775.1 Etroplus canarensis | reverse complement strand
AGGTATTCCTCACTATGTATGCTCAAGGTATATAAAGATAAACAAAGCTCTGACCTCTCCTATGTCCTGAAACAAAAGCACCTCTTTATCCCTAGTTAAACTGCAGCCATGTGTGTAAACTAACAAATATCCCAAGTGCTCTCTACCATGTTTTTATTTTATTTTCAAAAGTCAAGAATGCCATCAAACAATGTCCTTTTCATTGTGACTTTAATGCAATTGGCCAGCCTGACTTTTTCATCAGTGGGGGGGCTGAATGCTCGCTGTGTCTCAGCCAGTCTAGTGTAAAAGGATTAAACCAACAGCCTGTAATAATGTGCTACCCTTTTTTCACATGACCACCGCATTTCTCTGTAAAGGGGAAAGATGAGTTTGAGCAGTCAACTCAAGGCGAAGGAATTTTTTGTTCCCTCTTTGATTCAATTTGAACTTGGTGGAAATGTTTTCTGAATTCCTGTCCAATAAAATAAGAAGCCTTTTATTATCCTAAACTGAAATCCAAAAATTGCCGTGCAACATTCAAAACAGAGGAGAGTAAAAGTTTGTGTATTAAAAGGATTTTGTGGTTGTCTACGTGATGGTTTTTCTCTCCTTTGTCTGCCCTTGGCTTTATATTTCACCCCATATTTGGAGATTAGTGCTGCTCAAACTAAATTAAAATGGTGTCAGATTCTCCATTCAATACAACCTAAAGCAAGGACTGTCTCGTTTTTGTTCTTTTTGTGTCTGTAGCCATTCAGCAAGACGTGCCACTCAGCTAGGATTAACACACTGCATAAAAGAACTATAAGCAATTGTACAGAAAAACCTCTGGACTTGAGCATTTTCACATGTCTCTTATGGGATTTTTTTTCCCCAACAGGAAACTGGAAAAAATACTGAACAGTGGCTCCCAATCAGACACCAAGCTGAAGTACCTGACGGGAGAGTGGTTTTACGAGGCCAAGTCTCGCAGACACAGAGACAAGATCCACGGCTCGGAAATCATTCTGGCTTCCATGAAACGAGGAAGAGCATCTAGTTTAGGTATGTTCATTCTGTACTGTTGAATGAAAGTTTGTTTTTATGCTTATTTTCTGCTCAGGGAAAGAATCAAGCCCTCTTTGTGACCCCAGCACCCTGCTATCCACTACAGAGGCAAATTCATGATCCTTTAGATGTCCTCTGTCCACTGGATTTAAATATTTTACCCTTCGAGGCAAACATTCAGAGTGTTGAGGTCAAAAATGAGGCTAGGAAAGAATTCCATCTAAACATCTGGAAAAATTAAAATTATTCTGCATCACCAAACTGAATATTTTAAGTGCACCATGTTCTTGTTCAGACTTCTTCAAACTCCTCTCTCCTGCAGATGGTTCTCTTAGGATTGACAGATCCAAGCCAACAAGCAGTCAAGGTTCAGACATTGTTGCTCCACCAAAACCTCTCAGACATTTGGAAGCACTGCAGCCACAGCAGATTACGTATGCAATTATTTTTTATGTACACACATTCCCCAGTCTGTCTATAACCTCTTAATTTCCTTGATTCACTCCAGTCTGGCCTGAGAAATGATGTGATTACGTTGCACTTATGAGTTCAGATTGACCTATCAGACACTCTAACACAATCATTTGAAATACTGAACCAGCTCCTGTCTTTTCCTCTCTCTTGTCACTCTGTTAGCCTGAATATGTGTGTGTTCAGTGTACTTGGAATCTTGTGACTCAGCCTGTGTAAACATAGGTGGTGCTGACAGGGAATACATCTGCTGTATAGCCAGGCAGCAGCTACTGTACTTCACGCAACAGTGCAAGGAAAACTGTTGAGCAAAGTGTTTAACTCAATAAAGCTCTCAGCATACTTAGTCGAGTTGCTGTCGTCATGTTTGAAATTAAATTATGCCAGAAGGGTTAAGCTTTTACAATCCTGTGGTTCTGATTTGATTCAGAGTGAAGATATTATTTTTTTCTTGGTTATCACAATATTTTTAATACTTAGGGCAGCTTATCCCTTTGAACTCCATTGAAAAAAAGTATAGCGAAGTAACTTTGTGCCACACATTCAGCACATGTCTATTGTAGCACAGTCAATATTTGATTTAGCCCTTATCAGGTATTTGCAGTCTGACAACACTGTATTTTTTCTTTTTTTAATTCCATCATATGATCCTCAGATGCAGTCAAATAAACGATCACATTCATATAATTCAGCCACAATATACCAGATATGTTGAGTTTTCTCACATTTGCTCGTTTGATGTTTTGGTTGGGTAGACATCTTTTTTTTTTCTTTCATGGCATTACGTACAAGTCAACAAGCACCAGTCGTGCACAGTATTGTACACTTCTAAGAATAACACAGACAATGCTGCTGACTTGTTTTGGTCATTTGTATTCTTAGATTTTTTGTATTTCTTCTGATTTCATCTTTCACACTTAAACATGCAATTTGTTTCCAGTGATGCAGAAAAAGAGAATCAAATTTCAGGGGTCCACTCTCCAAGAATGGTATGTGTTACACAACAGCTTGGCTTTTTTTGGTATATTTTCTGTCTTTGCTTTGGTTCAGTCTTTCTGCACTCATAGTGCATCTGTTCTAGTGTTGACAGTATCTTTTGTTTTATCTTCAAGCCAAGGCAAAACCCTTTTAACCGTGCTTCCCTTATTATTGTTGAGCCTCCTGAAATTAACCATTACCTGTCAGCCAGTCGGGACCAGCAGACATTGGAGACAGGTCTGTACTGAAATTTGAACATACAGATCTATGAAGGTATGAAATAGGGTATGCCACACTGAGCCTCTTATCTTGCTTCTCCTCAGAGCCCATCTCACCACTGAAGAATGACCCAGCAGCTGAGGCCAATCAGACATCAGAGAGCTCCTCTGCAGGTTTCAGGCCAGTGCCAAAGAAGAGGACGTTTCTCCCGAGACGCCCTCACAGTCAGTCAGAAAGCAACAGCCTGGGGTTAGATGGTCAGGCGGGGCCAGTGGGGATTGTTCCTGCCCCAAGACGGTGCCTACAGAAGGGATCCAGTGGGAGCTCTAATCAGTCCGGCCTGAAGAGCCAAGATGAAAGTACAGTGTCTAATCAGGTAGCGCAGTCATCCAGATCTGCAGATGAAACATCCCCGCAGCCACTGTGTGATGTTTCTCAGGTTTCCTCTAATTCAAGTCTGGAGACACAAAGAAACCCACCTTCTCTAACAGGAGACAGGTCAATGGAAAGCTTTTACCTAGAATCTTTAATTAAACTTTGCTATCCTTCCACTGTAACTCACAACCTGTGCATTTTCAGACCAGTCAGATACACAAAGAGCGATGTGTCCACTGAGACAGGAACACCACAGAGGAGTGAGGAAAGAGATGATCAAGCCCAAAGAGAGCATGCATCTTTGAACTTTGTCACGCTGCCCATTCAGGACAAAGAAAACAACAGCCGTGTGGGAACAGCGATGAGGCAGGAAGAGATGAGCTTGCCACAAAGCGCTGTGGGTAAGTTCACTAACAAGATATAATTATATTTAGTTGAAAGTAAGTCGATCTAGTGTGTCAGGGTGAAGGCAGGAGATGAGAGGAGGTGAAAGCTATAAAAGATAAATTAGAGAAAAGTCAGAAAATTGATATCACGTTTTTTGAAAGTGTTTCCTTTCAATCTTATTCCTTTAGTTATCTTGTGACCCCCATATGGGTCATTTTTTTGTGTTTATTCTGCTACATATAAAGTATTCATATCTTTCATTACCACTTTGTCCAGTGACAAAAAGTAACAATGAAATAACAGGTAATGCACCTAACTGCAGCAAATCTGGTTTGACTACTACCATGGACCATTATTTAAAATGCTGATTTGCAGCAAGCATAATGTTAACCACTTTGGTGTGTGAAGGTTTGGGAGTAAAGTCTAAACCAAAAATCTCAATTTAAGATAATGGGATTATATGAAGGTATTTGGTCATAAAGAAACAAATTACAAATAAAAATCTGGCCTGAAGATGGCACTAAATACAAAGTTGAAGGGTTGCAAAAATCAGTAGGTTTTATCCTCTCTTAACCATGAATGACCAAAAAATGTCGCCACAGTTCCTACAAATGATATTAAAAAGTTTTAGTTATGACCAAAAAAGTAAACTAAAAAACACAGAGACAAACATAACCATCCCTACAAGTCACCATTTATGCCACTAGTTCCCACACACACAACTCCCCTTCAAGGTCATCTTATTTCCCACCTCTACAAGCTTCCAGCATTCCTACAGTGTTTAGCTCGCTCCCTGGAGGTCCCGTTCTGACCACTTGCACCCCTGTGATTTCACCATGAACCTCAAACTTGCGCAGGAATCTGCTTCTGTTCCACAGTGACCTGGCTTCTATGGCAAGGACCGTGTTTGGTCTCTGGCTATGACTCAGAGACCAAACAGCAGTCATCAGTGTCTGCAATGTCCAAGCCTGAGAGCAGTAAATCGGGTTTGGAGCTTATCCAGAACAAAGCCTCGTTTTTTTTTTTGTGTTTGTTTTGTTTTATTTTTTTAAGTGTCTTTAATTCCTAATGTGAAACTGTCAAACTAAAGTTCTTCTGTACTTCTTCTGTATAAGAACTACTTCTGTTCTTGTACCAAGAGGTCTGAGGAAGGAGAAAATTGTCAGATTTTACCCTCTTCCCCAAAATTAAAATATCAAGTTGAAAGGTCACCATTTTGCGGAGGTCCAGTGAGCATCATAGATGCATGTGTTTAGAATGTGTCTTCTGTGGGCTAACCTAAAAATAGCACGAGTGCTGGAAGCAGTCAAGTGATGCACGAGCAGAAGTCTTTGAAGGGGAGACTGGCTGAGCTTATATCAGATAAGGTTATTGCTTTTTATGGATGTTATCATAACACTGTTTTGATCACACCTTGTATACTGGTACAGTTTTATTGTTTTTTTAAATTACTGTAGCACTTTTCCCGTGAGCTTTATTATGAATGCCCATAAAGCGATACTATAGCTTAATGAGGGAAAGATCTCAGTAGCATTCTGATTACTCAATTCTCTTTTTACGCCTTGCTTTTCAGAGCCACCTCCTCCTGTGTCTTATGATCTCAACTTCATTGATAACTCTTTTCAGAAAACCCAGAGGTCAAATCATGCACACGTGTTTAAATTATCCACTCAGGCCACCAGTCCCACTGGTGAGGACGAAGACTCTATTGCAAAGGTGCTGGACTGGTTCAGCCGCAGCACAGACAGCAATGATTGGCTAAATTCAGACGATGGTCCAGTAGCCACAAAGAGCCCTGACAATCATGTCGAAGTCAGTAAGTTACGAGCTGAAGATTCCTTAGCAAAAAATCCCGGGGATATCATAAGTGACAGAAAGAGGGAAACAGTTGAAATGAAGAGGAATCATTTACAAAGGCAAACCAATGAGGACAAAGAGTTTAGAGCTGCTGACAGAACAGGCAACAAGGAGCTGAGTGAAACACAAGAGGAGGTGAAGACAGGTGCCAGAGAGAGAACGCTTTCACAAGATGTTAAAGATAATGTCGATGAAAGTCAACCACCTAAAATCTCTCATCTGAAGTCCTTCTGGGAGAAAAGCAACACAGGCCCTAAAATTCTTATAAGCAAGTCAATCTCACCTGGTGACAAAGGACAAAAACCTATTCACCTCTCAGCAGAAAAAAGCTCTGATATGCCCTCTGTTCCTGGAATATACAATGGAAAGGAGATTCATGATAAGTATGCTACAAAGCCAAGTGATAAAAGAGAACGGCAGCTTCTAATTACCACAGAAATGGGAGACAGCATTCATTTAAATAACCAAGAGCAAGTAGACAATCTGATGATTAATTTAGCCCAAGAAAACAGTTATGTCCCAACATACAACTCAGATTATTTAGTGTCACTATCCAGTGACAGAAAAGGCTCAGACACTGAGCTTTTATGCACAACCAGACCATTGGCAAAATCAGCCATCAGCACAGAGTCTGAGAACATCTCTTTAGTCAAATCAAATCCACAACTCGACACCTTTTCTGATTCAAGAGAACTCCCACTGCAAGAAGAGCTCTCAAAGACTGTTCCTGTGTCTCAGGTGGATACAGATTTTCAATCAAGGGGTAGTCTAGACTCTGAGAAGCTCTGTTTAACCAGAAACAGTATTTATATGGACTGCAAGCAAGCTGAAAATGATGTGCAAACCACCACAAAAGCACAAATTCACAGAGGTTCAAGTGAGGATAAAAGCATTCATTCGAGTATGTCTCCGAAAAGAAAAGAGGACTCCTTGAATAAAGACAGAACTAATAGTCCTCACCTAAGTAGGCAGCCATTACTAAATTCAGAAAGTACAGCAGAGAGAATAAAGCAGCTCAAATCCTTCTGGGAGCAGGAGAGGAACAAACCCATGTTTTATACCGGCAAACCTAAAGCTTTTGGAGATAGTAAAGTCACTCGTGGAGCAAATCAGGCCAAGCTGAATAAAAGATTCACAAAGTCAGAGTATGACCTGAGGTCAACTGGCAATGAATCAGGCAGCGATGAGGAAAATACTGATAAAAATCCTCAAAATTTTACTATCATATCACTGAATCAAAGAATAGAAAGGCTTTCTCCGAGTCTTGGAACTAGTCGGGCCCAGTTTAACACTCTGCGTGAATTCTGGGATGAAGCCACATCAGACTCGAAGGGATCAATTTCCTGTGACAAACCCAAAAGCCCAAAAAGGAAAGAGGGAATAAATGTCCAGCTTTCATCTCAGGACTTAAAGGGTGGTGATCCAGAGATTTACAGATTATCCTCTGCTGTCGAGAAAACAAGACCAGCTGTCATGAAATCATCTCCACCTCCTCTGAATCGATCAAAATTGCCACATGATAGACAGACGGGGTCAGGGTCAAGAACGCCAGGTGACAGCAAAAACAATCTGCCTAATTACATCTCAGCTGAGTCAGGGCAGCAGAGATTGTTCAGAAAGAGCTCAAAGGATTCTAACAGAGATGAGAGAACCTCAAAATCACAAAGCAGCTCAGGAAAAGAGATTCGTTCCCCTAAGAGCAGAAAAGACAGCCTTGGCTGTTCAAGCAGTCGTGGTAGTTCTTTACGTCGTGCCACGAGCATGTTTGCTTTGAGTGTTCCTGACGAAAAAGATCAAAGCAACCTGAAAATGGATGTGAGCCCTGTTCACTCTCAGAGCAGAAAGCAAAGGCAGAACGCTGATAAAGGTGCTGTGTCAAGAAGATCAGAAGAAACTGAGACTCTGACTCCACGCGCACGGGCATTTGTTCCCAGAGACTACCGACACTACCTGGGCATGACAGATAAGACCAGTGTCCACACCTCACTCGCCCCGGATGTGAAGGACGACGGGTCAGAGGGCAATTCTGGGTATGACCTCACCCTGAGTGGACCACTGAGGGCCAGCACGCCAGTGAGCTCTGAGGAACATTACAGCAGGAAGGGCATCAAGATGAGTCAGCGCCCCCTCTGGGCAAACTATAGCAGTTCAGACACTGGCCATGAGTCGTCTGTGAGCAGCACATCAGAAACCTGGTCCATCTCAAGGAACAGTTCAAATCGTGAGCACCAGTTTTATTTCTATATTACAAAGAGGTTTTTGCATTTTACTGAAAGAGGCTATTCTTCATACTAAAATTTGAAATCAGTGATGTATTTATTTCTGGAAGTACAGAAAGTAAGTTTAAGTTGTTTTCTAAGCACTTTGAATGATTATAATAGTAAGTCAAATATACCTAGTGTTGCACTATGCAGTACGGAGTCAATGAAGTCTCATAAGGTGAATTTTTATTAACAGACTGAATATACCTTACAGTTCTCTAGCGGCATTGTATTATAGTGTACTCAAAGATTTTTATGTCATAAAAAATAAATATATATTTAAAAAAATAAAAGTAAAACATAATTTGAAATAAAAAAATTTAATTAAATAAAAATAAGTCACAAGATTAAAAAATTGAACAATGTACAAAACTAAAAAATTGAAAATAAAAAAAACCCACAAAAAGATTCCATGCTAAGACACTGAATACTGTAAATGACACTGAATAATAAAAAGATCAGAGCATCTGATCATTGAAAGATTTTCTGATATAAAGACGTATAAACAAAGGAAACTTCTTTCTTCTTCAACTCTGCCACCTCCAGCTCTGCCTCCTGTCTTTTTGTCATTTCCTCCGTCTCCAAACCATACATCATACCAGGCCTCACTACCGTCTCACTTCCTTTTCACCCTTGCTGCTATCCTTCTGTCACAAAGCACTCTTGACCCTTGTTTCCACTCACTCCACCCTGCCTGCACTCTCTCTCGTGCACTATCCATTCCTTTGGATGGTTGACCCCAACCATTTCAACTCCTCCACCTTCACTACCTCTACTCCTTGCAGCTTCGTTATTTCACCTACTTCACTCTCATTCACTCACAGCAAAACATTGTACTTAAGTCGTAGAACTAACAAAAACTGATTAACAATAGAAAATGATCAAAAAAATCTGTGCATCTATTGCATTTGTACTCAATTAATTACCCAAGTTTTCATTCAGAAAAGAAATTGTCGAATATGTGCACATTAATCAGCAATATATTTGTCGTTTTAACCCGCGTTTCATGTAGTCTGTACTCCGGTTGGGTGCAGACTTTGCCAGCAGCATCCTTGACACTGTGTCCGTGTCAGGTTAACTGTGTTGGCAACAGCAAATCTCTGTAAACACTATGCGTATCTGTGGTCACCTGCCCATGTTTAGCTTGTGGGCTGGGCAAAATGTAATTGTACTGTAACTTTACTAAAACCCCACAGAAAACAAAAATTTTTCCAACATGTAACCTGATCAGTTTATTTTGAAACAGTTTAATTTCTATAGCTCTGCATGTTGTTCCTCAAACTTTGAAGTGGTCAGAATTAAGGCCTTTTTTCTTTCCTTTTGTCTTTGGTATGTACGTGTTTGTATATTTTGTATATTTGTAATTGTACACATCAAAGTGCAAATATCTGGATTTTCTTTTGTCTGAGTTCATTATAAATGTACCTTCAGCTGCTCCCTTGTATTTTGCCCAAGAGGTTGTCACAGCGGATTAATCCGCATCGGTAATTTGGCAGAGGTTTTACGCCAGATGCCTGTCCTGACGCAGCCCTCCATGGTGAATCCACCTAGGAGTTCATTATAAATAGAGCTGATAATTTTATTTAACTGATGAACTGTTCAAAAGAAAAACAACAAATGGCTTCATAATTGGCAAAACTGCCAAACTTTTGCAGGTTGCTTCTTTTCTTTGCATTGCAATAAAGTAATCTGAAAAACTTTTTGACATCAAAATAGGCATGACATTGTATTGGGATATCATGGTGACATTTCATAGACTAAATTATCAAAATATTTAAATTTTTATCAGTTAAACCCCTGTTACACCTTGACGATTTAACCAGTGTATGCCGTTGTATCAAAATTTCTCTAAAACGCTGGCATACTCAGAACTATTGATGTTACCTTGGACTTATACATATTCATAACGAGTTGGACTTATACATAACATATTAGTAACTTATATAGAATGTTTAGATAACTGCCAGTACGCCATTATATGGTACCTGTAAGTTAGAAACACGTTGAGTAAGTGCTGTGGTCGTCCAGAACACGTCAAATACACCTACATACGTCTATGTGCGTTGGAGATAAGTTCGATATAAGTTAACACATAGGTTAAAAGCTTGTTACTCATAGGTTAGTAAGAAGTTTTGGGTATGCTAGACATTAGGGCCCTGTCACACCATAACGATTTAACAAGCTTATGCCGACGCATTCAAATTCCTCTAAAAATGCTGGCATACACAGAACAGTTATGTTAAATTGACGTATAAAGAACATATATGCTAGCGTACTGCCAGCATTTACAACTTGAAGCCCATTTATACCACTCCCCTTAAACGCACCCCATATGCAATTATGTGTATTAGGAACATGTTCAGTTCGACTGGATCACGTCAAATACATCTACAAACGGCAAAATACATTGGAGGTATGTTTGATATATGTTACACATATGTTAAAAACATGTTATAGGTTATTCGTACCTTTTGGTTACACTAGACATTATCTCCATGTATTTCGACATGAGTAACTTCAGTCTCCGATTGCATTAAGTACCTGCAACATATGGTCCTCATATGCGAGACATAAGAGCCAATATGCTGGCTGGAGGTTTTGTGCATGCTCGAAACTTTCCGCAACCTCGCCGTACTACCTCGTAGACCGACATAATTATAAGTACTCTTAACAAGTACAAAACTTCCCTAGAATATAATTGACGTACTTGCAGTTTTTTTTCCTACACCGACATACACTTGTTAAATCGTCATGGTGTGACAGGGGCTTTATCTTGATGCATTTAAATTTATGAGTAACTTACAAGGAATGTGTGTCAGTGATTGCATAATTTACCTACAACTTATGGTGTGCGTCTGCAGGATGTATGAGCCATATGCAGGCATACGTTGAAAATTTTGGGAATGCCAAAATTTTTCAGCGACCTTGCTGTACAACGACGTATACCAGCGTGATCTTAGCTTATACAAAACTTACCAACAACTTATTTGAGGTACATTAAAGTATTCATCAAATTTTTCATACTTTGTCATATTCTGGTTAAATCATCAAAGTGTGACAGGGGCTTTATTAAAATAAATGTTATTTGCAAAATAAGTAGACAGACCTTTGCATTAGAAAACAGGAGCAGTCCTAGACTGCTAAGACTGAAAACTCCTATCACACTATGCATGAATTAAATCCCTGGATCCAGAAGAAAACCAGTTATTTTCTATTTCAGTTTGATATGTATTTGTATGATATCTACGAAATTAGGTGAAATGTCACAGATCCAGATACAGGATCAGATCTACGACAAAAGTTAATTACTTGGTCCAGGAGTGGTCACTTCTGGTAAAATTTCCACAAATCTGTCCGTCAGTTTTTGTGGGATCCTGGTAACACAACTAACTAACTGAACTGATCACATAACCTCTTTGGCAGAGGTAATAATCTGTGTATTGGTTTTCAAGAACAGCACATATGTCTGCTTTCACACACTGTCTATTCAGTATCACTGTTTAAAGGCAAAAACCCATTCATAAAATCATCAAACAGACCAAGTTAATCAGAGCTTTTTCTTTGAACATGCAGGGGAAAATGATGACAATGACCAAAATCCTGTTAGGAAAGCACTGCGGCGGGCAGAAGCACGACCAAAAAATCTTGCCAAAAGTATGGAGGATATCACGGCATCCTTATCACCACGTGAGCATGTACACAACTGTGAAGCCCAATTTCTCCATTTGTACAAATAATTATGGTGACTTTTATTTTTATTACTGTTTCTCACAGGACAAGAAAGACGACAAGACACAACTTTACGTATTAGTGATGGTATAAATTTCCTTTATTTATGACTGCGTTTTCCAAGCATGCTGCCAAATTAGTCAGTATTTTAATCCTCTGCTTTCCAACCACTCTTTAGTTTCTGTTATCCCCTCACCCTCCTCAGCCTTATTTTCGGATCCAGACCACCTGAAGAAGATGAGCAAATCAGTTCCCTCATTCTTACAGAAGGAGGTAAGACTACTCCAGTGTTTTTTAGTCCAGTAGGAAAAAGCCTGCACTGCATCTTCGAGCACAGAGCTTTCTTTGTTTGCTGTCTGTGTTTTAGGATGCTGGCGGAGCCATTGACTCCACCTGTGAGGACAGTTACCACCAAGAAAGACTAATAATGGGCAGCTCAATGACTAACCTCACCAGCTCCTCTGGCGTACCGTCTGTGTCTTCTGTATGTTTACACACAGCAGAACGCATTGCTTATGCATGAGCATGGTTCCCGTTCAGTCATTTCCCACTTAAACTGCACTGATTGTTGGCTTTAAGTTTAACTAGTGATGTTCAGAGATAGACCATTCTGACAGTATAGCCTTTTACATGTTAAATGCTATATGACAACTGCACTTCACTGAGGGGGTTATGCTGGCACAGTGTCAAATATGTCATGGCCTACTGGAACACTTAAAATACTCATTTCCAGCCACATATTTTTATTTAAGGATTCTACTAGAATAGCTTTCAAAATATCTCTCATAATCTTGGGCCTTGGTGCAGCCCATCAGTTCATCCACTATCTGAAACGTTCTGTTTTTAACTCATCGCACCGTAGGTCTACCCCCTCTTTAAGTCAATTTTCTTTTGATTGGCTGCCCTTTGCAAACAAAAGATTTGAGCAGTACAGGGGTGAGGCTGTTGTGCTCACAGCCAGGAGCAATATTAGAAAACCTGCTCTCACTGTCAGTGGGAGAGGAGAAGAAAAACAGTCTGAAGCACAGGGTTGAGAGCTGTCTGAAGCGTGAGCTTTCAGCTCACAGGCCTCATCTCATTAATTGAAACTTTGGCCATGTTTAATCCGCCATTACTGCGGTTTATTTATGGCAGAAAATAAAGAAAATGGGATCCACCTTAATGGAACAGACACCAATTTTTTTACACTTTCTATACTGTGTGAACTAAAATGTCTGCAGCTGTAACAAGGACAACTGACAAGGAATGCTAAAAGTGGTTTAAATAAATGTTTCAATCACCATCAGACCATGTTAGACAAGCCCCGGAATCAAAAAGATCCCAGAAAAGCTTTGTAAAGCTGCACCCCCTCAAAACCCCATGCCCATAGAGGCTGTCTGTTCCCAGACCACCTAAAATAAATCCACCAAAAATGCGAAAAAAAAAACAAGCTAACCTTAAACTTTTGCAAAGAAACAATAATATAACAGTTTCAACGGCACCAAAGAGTAAAACAATTAAATGCGGACTATTGAATATTAGTTCACTCTCTTCTAAGTCACTGTTAGTGAATGATTTAATAATTGATCAATGTATTGATTCATTTTGTCTTACAGAAACCTGGTTGCAGCAGGAAGAATATTTCACTTTAAATGAATCAACTCCCTCGAGTCATACTAACTGTCAGAATCCTCGAAGCACAGGCTGAGGAGGAGGAGTGGCAGAAATCTTTAACTCTAGTTCACTGATCAACCAAATACCTGAACCAAGTTATACGTCATTTGAAAGTCTCACTCTTAGCCTTGATCACCCTGACTGGAAAATTAAAAAGAAATTGTTTTTTTTAATTGTCATCTATCGTCCACCTGTCCCTTATTCAGAGTTTTTACATGAATTCTTAGATTTTTTTTAAATCTGATTTAGTGCTCAGTTCAAATAAAATAATTATAGTAGGTGATTGTAACACTCATGAAGATGCTGAAAATGACAGTCTCAACACTGCATTTAATTCATTATTGGACTCAATTGGCTTCTCACAAAATGTAAATGAACTGACTCACAGTTTTAATCACACTCTTGATCTTGTTCGGAGATATGACAAAGAAATTGAACAGTTAATGGTATCCTGAAAATCCTCTTCTGTCTGACCATTTCTTAATAACATTTGAATTTACAATAGTGGACTACACAGCACTAGGGAAAAATGTCACTACAGTAGATGTTTATCTGAAAGTGCTGTGATTAAATTTAAGGAAATGATTCATGCATCATTATTTCCATCAATGCTATGTGCCGGTACTAAGCAGAACAGCTACCTATACTTTGCTCCCACAGAGGTCGATTATCTCGTTAATAGTGTTGGAGCCTCACTACTTACAATTCTGGATACTGTGTTTCCTGTGAGAAAGAAAGCAACAAATCAGAGAGGTTTGACTCCCTGGTTTAATTCACAAACGCACATCTTAAAGCAGGTAACTGGAAGTAAACTGTAGAGGAAATGGTGTTCCACTAATTTAGAACACCTTAGTCTGGCCTGGAGAAATAGTCTGTTAATCTATAAAAAAGGTCTTCATAAAGCTAGGACATCTTACTCTTCGTCACTGATAAAAGAGAATAGGAACAACCCCAGGTTTCTTTTCAGCACTGTAGCCAGGCTGATACAGAGTCAGACATCTGTTGAGACATGTATTCCTTTAGGTTTCAGGAGTGAAGTCTTCATGAATGTCTTTACAAATAAAGGTTTATCCAATAGAGAAAAAAATTATTCATAGTTTACCCACAGCTGTGTCCTTAAATATGGAAACTTCAGTAACTGCTTATGTTTGTTTGGGCTGCTTCTCTCCTGTTGACCTCTCTGAGCTAACCTTAGTAATTACTTCCTCAAAACCATCAACATGCCTGTTACGTGTAGACCCCATACCTAGAAGACTGTTCAAAGAGGTCTAGCAATTAAGCAATGCTTCAGTTTTGAATATGATTATTTACTGGCTACAGACCACAGGCTTTTTGATTGTAATTAAACCACTACTTAAAAAGTCTTTGCTCAACCCAGCGGTCTTAGATAATTACAGATTGATTTTGAACCTTCCTTTCATTTAAAAAATTCTTGAAAAAGTTGCTACAGAACAACTGTGTGATCACTTGCAGAGGAATGGTTTATCTGAATATTTGCAGTCAGGATTCAGAGTTTATCATAGCACAGAAACAGCATCAGTGAAGGGTACTAATGATCTTCTTACAGTATGGCCTCTGACAGTGGATTCAGACAAAACTGAGGTTATTGTATCTGTCCCTAGAAAAATCCTCAAACACTCAAACCAGATACTTACTCTGAACAGCATTACTTTGGCCTCCAGTGACACTGTGAGGAATCTTGAAGTTATTTTTGACCAGGATATGTTCTTTAATGCTCACATTAAACTAATATGTAGGACTGCCTTGTTTCACCTCTGCATTATCGCCAAAGTTAGAAACATCCTGTCTCAGAGGGATGTTCAAAAACTGGTTCATGCATTTATTACTTCTAGGCTTGATTATTGTAATTCATTGCTATCTAGCTGTTCTAAAGGCTCCCTAAAAATGCTCGCCTCGTCTCGTCTCGTCTCGTCTTGTTTCCTACCGCTTTTCCGGGGGTCAGGGTCACGGAGGCAGCAGTTTGAGCAGAGAAGCCCAGACTTTCCTCTCTCCAGCCACCTCCTCCAGCTCTTCAGGGGGGGACACTAAGGCGTTCCCAGGCCAGCTGGGAGTGTGTCCTGGATCTTCCCTGGGGTCTCCTCCGAGAGGGACGTGTCCAAAACACCTCAAGTGAGAGACGTCCAGGGGGCGTCTGGACCTTAAAAGCCTTCAGTTGATCAAAAATGCTGCAGCAGGGACTAGAAAGAGAGATCATATTTTCCTATATTGGATTCTCTTCATTGGCTCCCTGTTAAATCCAGAAATGAATTTAAAGTCCTTCGGCTTATATAGAAAATTTTTAACAATCAGTCCCCATCCTATCTTAAAGACCTCATTGTACAATAGTGGTGCCCTACTTGTGGTTCCTAAAGATTTTAAAAAGTAGAATGAGAGGCAGAGCCTTCAGCTATCAGCTCCCTCACCTGTGGAACCGGCTCCGAGTTTGTATTCAGGAAACAGACACCCTCTCTACATTTAATATTAGGCATAAAACTTTCCTTTTTGATAAAGCTTATAGTTAGGGCTTAGTTATGCTACTATAGGCTTAGGCTCCAGGGGGGCTTCTTATGATTTGCTGGGCATTTCTTCTCCACCTACCTCTTTTCACTCCCCATGCTTTTATTTGCTACTGCTGCATGCCATTAAATATTGTCTTCTCTCTCCCTCTGCTTGTGTCTCTCTTTGCTTTCCTTTTTCTTTCCGCTCACCCCAGCTGGTTGAGGCAGATGGCTGCCCCTGCCTGAGCTTGGTTCTGCCGGAGGTCTCTTCCTGTTAAAAGGGAGTTCTTCCTTCCCACCGTTGCCAAGTGCTTGCTCATGGGAGATCATCTGATTGTTGGGGTTTTCTCTGTAATACTGTAGGGTCTTTACCATTACAGTGTAAAGTGCCTTGAGGCCACTTTTGCTGTGAATAAAAAAAATTTAGCTACACTGTACCTCACTGGAATAGGGGAGATTAACGAGATGTAAATAGATGTACATTAGCAAAACTAAGTTAGCCTTTTTCACTCAGGTCAGGTCTTCACTTTAAAACAGAAAAATACAAATAACACAATAAAATATAAATTTAAGGTAGCTGGGATTTTACCACCACTCTGGCTTTAGAGAGCTCTAACATGTGGGGCTATAGTAACGGGGAGGCTCCACAATACTAGCAAACTTAAGTGAGATTTATCCTTAATGGGAAACTGTTTCAAGCAAGACTTTTCTGCTTGTAAATATAAAAGAAATTAAAGATGAAGTCTGATAGGTCTGAAAAATGTTCATCTGATTTCAGTACAGTTCAGAGAAACTTCGTAAAGCTCATGATGGAAGCTTCCAGGACTATTCAGCGTAAAGTATAGAAAAAGTGGCCATTAAAAGTACTTCCATTAAATTGTGTCATGAAGGCCATTTAAAAAAACCAGCCACAGGGGCCCACAAGCCAGTGTAGTCCTAATGCCGGTCCCAAACCCGGGTAAATGGTGAGGGTTGCGTCAGGAAGGGCATCCGGCGTAAAAACTTTGCCAAATCAAATATGCGGCTTCATAACACGACTTCCACACCGGATCGGTCGC
>VUQH01032793.1:0-18628 GCA_015106775.1 Etroplus canarensis | reverse complement strand
AGCGGACACACTGGCTTCTGTAATAAGCATGATTAGTGCCCAGCCCCACCAGACAGAGAGGGAGAGAGAGAAAAAAGGAGGAGGACAGAAAGGCAGAGAGGGCGAGTCAGCACCTGGAGGACAGGGGACCACGACAGTATCCTCCCCTCAATGGAAGCCTCCAGGCGACCCACCCGGCTTTTTGGGATGCCTGTTGTAAAACGCCCTCACTAGGGAGGCATCCAGGATCCAAGACTGCGGCACCCAGGAGAGTTCCTCAGGGCTGCACTCCTCCCAGTCCATCAGGAACTACAGCCCCCACCCGCGGCGATGCACATCCACCACTGGTTTGACTTGAGAAAGGTGGAAGGTGTTATGGACCTACATAGCCCTGGGGAGCTTGAGGTGTACCGTGACCGGGTTGATGACGGACTGAACTTAGAAAGACCCGATGAACCTGGGAGACAACTTTCGGGTGGAAGATTTTAAAGGAATGTGTTGAGTGGATAGCCAGACCTTATCTCCGGGACTGTAGGCAGGAGGGGACTTCCGACGTCGAGCCGCCATACGTTTGGTTTGGGTGGACGTCCCCAACAGCACCCGTCTAGCAGTTTTCCAGACTCGACTGCACTGCCTGAGGTGGACTTGGACTTGGACTGCCGGAACGGCCAGTTCTGCCTCCTGAGCAGGGAACAGCAGAGGCTGATAGCTGAGGGAGGGCTCGAAAGGCGACAGACCGGTGGCGGATGATGTCATGACGTTGTGCGTGTACTCCACCCACGGGAGGTGTTCGGTAAGAGATGGTGAAGTGGAACCTACCCAAGAACAGCTCCCAGCGGGCCTGCCGGGAGTTGAGTCGCTTGGTGGACTGGAGGTAGGCCAGGTTCTTGTGGTCTGTCCAAACCAGAAATGGCAGTTTAGCGCTCTCCAGCCAGTGTCTCCATTCCTCCAGTGGTAACTTGATGGCTAGTAGCTCGCGATTCCCGACATCGTAGTTATGTTTTGCTGGAGAGAGACGTCAAGAGAAGAAGACACATGGATGCATTTTATCATCAAATACCTGGGAAAGTACTGCTCCGACGCCTGAATCTGACGCGTCCACCTCCAAGATAAATTTTCAGTCCGGGGCGGGTTGCTTGAGGACTGGAGCTGAAGAGAACTTGGTTTTGAGGGCGGTGAAGGCCTGTTCTGCTTCGGAGCTCCAGACAAAAGGGACCTTAACAGAAGTGAGACGGGTTAAAGGTGCCACAGAGTTGATGTACCCTCGGATGAACTGCCTGTAGAAGTTTGCAAACCTGTGGAAATGTTGTAATTGTTTGCGATTAGTGGGCGTGGGCCAGACGACCACCGCCCGGACCTTTCCTTGGTCTGCCTTGAGTTGGCCTTCCTCGAAGATGAAACCCAGGAAACTGACAGTTGAGACATGGAATTCACATTTCTCAGCCTTAATGAATAACTTGTTCTCCAGCAAGCATTGGATTACCTGACGGACATGCTGACAGTGCTCCTCCAGGTTGTATGAGAAGATGAGGATGTTATTGAGGTAGATGAAGATGAATCGTTTTATCCAGTTCCTGAGAACATCATTGATTAAAGCCTGGAAGACAAATACTCGAAGTGAAGAAAGCTGTTTTCTACTCATCCCCCTCCCAAATACGGACCAGGTGGTAGGCGTTGCGGAGGTCCAGCTTGGAGAACACAGTCGCCCCCTGTAAGGACTCAAAGGCAGAGCTGATAAGTGACAGAGGGTATTTATTCTTAACAGTGATGTTATTTAGCCCGCAAAAGTCTATGCAGGGGTGCAAGGTCTTATCTTTTTTCTCCACAAAGAAAAAGCCAGCCCCCAGGAGAGAGGAGGAAGGGTGAATGATACCCCCAGCTAGTGATTCGGTGATGTATTTCTCCATGGCCTCCCTCTCAGAGCGTGACAGGTTATACAAACGAGTGGCAGGTAAAGGAGCCCCGGGGAGTAAGTCAATAGTGTAGTCATAAGGGTGATGTGGAGGGAGAGGGAGAGCCAGGGATTTACTGAAAGCTTTGGCTAGATCATGATGCTCAGAAGGAACAGAAGATAAGTCGAGTGGAGGAGGCTGGGTCTCAGCGCAGGAGGGAACGAGTGGGACTGCTGACATTAAACATCGAGAGTGACAGTCCCCGCGCCAATCCGTCATCTGACCCCTCACCCAGTCGATACTAGGGTTATGCTTAAGTAGCCAGGGGTAGCCTAGCAACAGAGGAGTGCCTAACCTGTCCAAAACAAAGAGTCTAACTTCCTCATGATGGTTGCCAGAGACAATTAACTGTAGCGGTGCAGTCTGCTGGGTGATTGAAGCAAATCTCACGCAGATGGCCGCTGAGCACTGGATAACAGGGAGCATCGTGGATGTGGGTCCCGTGCCTCTCTCTATTCGCGTAGCCGGTTGTTGATCTTGATAGCCAGGGAGATGAATGCATTGAGAGAGGTGGTTTCATCTCTGGTGGCCAACTCATCCTTGAGTCGCTCGTTCAGACTGTGAAGGAACACTCCCTGCAGAGCTGAATCATTCCAGCTGGACTGAGCTGTGGCAATGCGGAAATCCGCTGAATAATCTGCAACACTTTGCTACCCCTGGCGAAGAGTGAGGAGGTGGTTAGACAGGTCATCAGCGAATCGAGAATGATCAAAAACCTCCCGCAAGCCAACTTCAAACTCAGCTTGCATCTGGTTAAGCTCCGATTCCAACTGAGCCTGGGCCCACTGCCGGGCGTGCCCCCTCAAACAATTAAAGGCAAAAGTTATTTTAGCATGATCAGGTGGAAAATCCTGCGGCAGTTGAGCGAAGCGAGAGTTGCACTATAACAGGAAGCAGCGGCATTCATCCAACTCATTAGAGTATGGCTCAGGAAATGGGATAGAGACTTTACCTCCTGGTGCGAGGAGTGAAGGCGGAAGCACCGGTGGGTAGGGAGGGCGCCGCAGCCGGTTCATGAAGAGAGGGAAGTGCCGCGACCTGAAACTGGTCCGTGAGAGCCCGTGTGGCCAAACCCATGTAATCCAGCTGCTGCTGCACGTTCTGCTGAGATTAAGAAAGTGAGTTAATAGATTGTTCTGCCTCCACATAATCCATAGTCTAGCCGGATTGTTCTGTCATGATTCAGTGAAAGAGGGATTCAATGCGTTGGCAGGTAAGTTCCCACACTTTATTTAGTTCACAGGTAAAAATGTGCAAGGTGCTCCAGTGCAAAAGGTGATGTGTGAGAGTGCTGTACAACGAGTGGGGTGAAGGTGAAGGACAGAGCCTGTAGCTGGGGCCGATGCTCTGGGGCTCTCTCTCTCTCCAGAGATGCTGGCGGTCTGAGACAGAACGAGATTTCTCCACTGGAAGGAGGCTGGGAGGAAGAGAGGGAATGGTCAGCACTCGGTGGCAGGTTTAGGCAAGCGGTTACTCTAAGCACAAAAAGCATATGCAACGTAAACTGGCATGAACTGGGTCAGTGTTAAGCTTACGTGGGTCAGTGAACGATTCGGCAAAAAATGAAGCCTGAGGTGCTGCTTAAAAGCCCCCAGCTCAGCAATCAGCCGGATGGCGAACAAGTGTGAAAGGTAAATCCTCAGCGGACACACTGGCTTCTGTAATAAGCATGATTAGTGCCCAGCCCCACCAGACAGAGAGGGAGAGAGAGAAAAAAGGAGGAGGACAGAAAGGCAGAGAGGGCGAGGAGGACAGGGGACCATGACACCATAAGAAGATCATTAGTAACTTTTTCTTGAGCTGTTTCTGTGTTGTGATGAACTCTTCAAATAAACCATTCCTCTGCAAGTGATCACACAGTTGTTCAACTCTTTTAAGAATTTTTTAAATGAAAGAGAGGTTGGAAATCAATCTGTAAGACGGCTGGATCAAGCAAAGTCTTTTTAAGTAGTGGTTTAATTACAGCCACTTTAAAAAGACTGTGGCAGCTCGTTAAGGATAAATTAAAGATATTCAGTTTATTTCAGTCTGCTAAGATCCATGTCTTGTTGTCTTGTTCTGTGCTGCAACTTACCTGAGCTCTCAGCTGCTTTCTTTAGTGCTTCTGAACGCGCACCTGGACCAACTGAAGGATACTGCTTGACCCACGCTCTAACTCTGGACCTCCATGCATGGCTGTTGGGATCTCCGACTGCCTGCACTATTGCCTCAATATTATCTGCACTAGTCTTGTGGATTGTGTTATGCCTTGTGACTCATTAACACCTTTTTGATATTACAGCTTGGTTTGTCTGCATTCAGGTCCACTCCATTCACTGTGACAAGTTGCTTTGTTTTAAATGTAATATTATTTTGTTAACATCTGTCATTTAATCTTAGCATCTGTTAGATGTTACTGTCATTAAATTTTGTCTTGTCTCCCATAGTCTGTATTGTCCTTGTCTCTCTTTACTATCCTTTTTCTTTTCTCTTTCCCCTCACCCCACAGCTAGTGGAGGCAGATGGCTACCCCTCCTTGAGCCTGGTTCTGCAGGAGGTTTCTTCCTGTTAAAAGGGAGTTCCTTCTTACCACTGTTGCCAAGTGCTTATTCATAGAAGTTAGTGTGATTGTTGGGTTATGGCATCTTAAGTCAAGGACTGTGTTGGTTGATATGCCACTATAATAGCAAAACACAAACAATTAAAAAAAAAAAAAATTGTTTTTGGATAGCAGTCCACTGTAGTGACCTCCATGCATGAAAAGATTAATAGTGTAGGGTCTTTACATTATAGTACAAAGTACCTTGAGGTAACCTTTGTTGTAAATTGGCGCCATATAAATAAAATAAAGTTGAATTGAACATCTGTTGTCTAGATTAACTTAAGTTAGTTTTAAAACTATTCTTGACTCATCTCATCAGTGTATATGAGTAAAATCTTTTAGTTCTGTTCAAAGAATTAAAATATAGTTACCACCTGAAAAGCTGCTAATTCTTCTGGAAAAACAGAATTAGAGTTTTACCTTGAATGTATAAGCTACAATTCCCGGCAGCTTCGTAATTTCAAAAGTATGTCTGACAAAAATTGTTTTTTTAGGGTTATATTATTAGATACTACTACAGTTTTTTGAATAGTTTGATTATTTATCCTGTTTGAGATGTAATGGGTTAATATTGTTTTATTATTGGTAAAATTGCCCATGTACTATTTTATAGTCTAGTCCTTATTGGTCAAAAGATATTAATTGCACTATTAATGTGTGCATGTTTCCTTTATGAACAAATGGCTAATATAGTTCAAGTAGTCATGAAAGAAATGTAAAAGATGTTCCCTCTGCACTCCTATAGTGAAAAATGGCTCACATTTATTCTTTAAAAATCATTATTATTGTTTAACAATCATTATACGGTTTCCATTGTACTTACTAAGCTTTATTTACATTCAAGGAGATGACGGATTTCTTAGGTTTTATTTAATTCTCAAGTGACCAAGCCACTCCATTATGTTTAATAGGATTTCTTTTTAGAATTTGATGACTCTATGTGTTTATCATATCTAAACCGTTCTCTTTATCTATAACAGAGATGCTGAAATGTTTCAACACAATGATTTTCAAAAACTGTTTATGAAAAAAAATAGTAAATAAACACACATTGTGAAAATAAATTCAAATTTATTGCAGCTGTCCATTTTGTTACTTCAAACATAATTTAAAGATTACAGGATTACTCAAAGATTTAACACAAGTTCTAAGTGCATCTTAAAGGTGTCTGTCTAGTACAGTCAAGTAGAGTTAGATACATTTCAGTACAGTGTATCAGTGGAAAAAAAACAATGTACCTTTAGCATAAGTGCATTAGTGCAGCAGATAAATTACATAATTCAGGGAAATATTTTACAATTAAAACTGGAAGCACTCAGAGAGCACCAACCTCTGCCAAGGTCACAGCTTCCTCCACACCACTGCAGCTGAAAACACTAGTACCATATTAATTTTACCCTTCAATATGATTCTTTGACCATAAATACTTACTTCTACTACTTGTAATCACATTGATGTCATTATAAGTTAAAGCTATTCAAGACATACAAATTTTCAGCAATGGAGGTTTGCTTGTGGATCAAGAACCATAACTAATGATGATATGCAAAATGTCTATATACACTATTGAGTGTGTCATTTGTCAGGGGGATGGGATGGGTATTTACCCTCCTCTGCTTTGCATGTAACTAACTCTGATTTATTTTTATTTTTCTTGTTTTTATTTGTATCCTTCCATTGTTTCTGCTGCTGTCAAAGTCTTGCTATGAACTGCACACCCCCTGCCAGTCGTGGGAGGTGGGCAAAGGAGGAGACAACCTTATGGCCTACACACAGCTCTCCCAAGATTTTGCCTTAGCTGTTCCAAGCCTCAAGCTTAGCCTCACAACCCCAAGATGAGTTTGCTCCAAAGCTAGTTCATCCAACTGCTGATGCATGGTCACCAGAGTGCTCATGGAGGCAGGTGCGGAGTCCCATCTGCCAACCACGAAAACTTTACCCAAAGCGTTTTCACACAAGCCATCATATACCGGCCTCTGGGTATCTAACTCTCCTCCCTCTAGGGGGTTCGATGGAGTTTCACTGTCTCCTCCTCCACTGCTGAACACTTTCCTCCACGTTGCGGCCAGAGTGGGATGGAGCACCAAGTGGTTTTTCCTACCCCTTTCAAAAAAACTTGTGTCTGATTGTGGCAATTAAATAGACCTATTAAAGTTACGTGGCACACCGGGCTGAATGGCACTAAGTTAAAGTGGGATTCAAATAGGACAAATTAAAACAGCATTACCATTTGCATTGGTAAGTTTGATTACCTCACTTTTGTCTGCAAGAGGAAAACAGTCAACTACAATTTCTTTAATTTAGAATTTTGGATTATTCTAACTTAAATTTCAGGAAAGTCAACTTAAAAATTTCAACAAGTTTAACTTAATCATTAGCTTTGTACCTTTGACTGCTCCCTTGTGGTATCCCTGACACTTGAAAACACTTAAATTATTAAAGTGCATCTAACTTAAATCTGTTGGGTTGATCTGACTTCTTATAACTTGATTTAACAAAATTTAATTAAATCATGTTGTACCAGCTGACATAAAATGATTAAGTTGTTCCAACAATTCCCTTTGTTTTTAAACACTATGGTTAAAAAAGTTTTAAACTTACATAACTGAATCTTAAAAAGATTCCATAAATATTACACTGAGAGTAGTAATAAATAACGCATATTTTAGTTGTCTTCAGAGTATGTAGGACTGCTGTGGTTCATGACTTATTTTCATAGAGAGAAACCCCACCCCCCCGCCATTGTTTTTTTTTTCTTTCCTTTTTTATCCCCCAAATTGGGTTAGCTAACTCACAGTGAAAAATTTCTTATGAGATCCAGTACGGTATACTTGGGTCTTGAGCAAATGTCAGTGTGGTAGACCAAACGGAGAGGTTATGCTGTCATTTTCATGCAGACATAATAGCAGTTATTTATGGACATGGAACCTGCCCCTGATCCACAATGGTAATTTTTTTTTCCTTTAAATGATAATTTAAAAAAAAAATATCCCTGGATCCTGAATGCGTTCACACACCACACCCCTCAAAAAGCAAAATGAATGAGCAAAAAGCTTCATCGAAATCGCTTCAGAACTTTTAGAGTTATATTGCACACAGACAAACAAAATGAAAAAAAATCCTTCCTCGATCCAGTTTGTTAGTTAAACCGCACCCCAACCCTCATATAAACTCCATTAAAATTAGTTTGCAAAATTTTGAAATATACCACACAGGTAAACAAACTAACGCCAGTGAAAACATAACCATCCTGGTGGAGGTAAAAATCGACACCTTTACCCTTTTATGCTTAATCTTTTGAAAAAGACTATTGGCCCTTTGAAAACTCAAGATGGCCATTTTTAAGACATCTGCAGATTCTGGCAAGAAAATATCACTTTTAAGATATTTGGTAGTTAATTAGACATGAATGTAGGGATCTCAATCTTGGTTTTACCCAGAGTCACACTGAGAACTGATAATCACAGATGGGCCAGAAATGTATAAATTGCTGTCACACTTTACTTCAGCGTTAAAGTCCATGCCCCACTTTTTTCATACTTTCCATCTAACTGCACAATAACAGCAAATAGAATAATAGAATCTAAGAGTGTTAAATACGGTGCACCTCTCAGCCTTTCTTTCAGTGGACTCATGCAGTCACAATAAAAAGCATACATTTTGAACGAAGGAAGCATTTTGCATACCTTCATTAAATGTTAGTTACTGTTCTAAAGAAAGCTGATTCTAGGGCCTCAGGTGGGAGGCACTGATTGATTTTTCATAGAAGGACCCTATACTGTTTTTTTATAACATTGAAAACATAATCTTAAAGCTTTAAAACTCTAAAAAATAATTACTAAGAATACATTTTTAGGTCATCTGATTTACAAAATAATTTCAAATTTGTTTCTTAAAGTTGCTGTGAGGTCTATTGTGCCAGGCAAATGACATTTTTTACATACTGCCAATATTGATCATGTACGCTATAGGAACAAAAGCATGGGGTCATACCTCTTAATCACTAAATTCACGTGTTTCTATCAATCCACAGGTGTATAAAATCAAGCACTTAGCTATGCAGTGTGAAAAAAATGGGTTGTTCTAAAGAGATCACTAATGTTGTAATTTAATAGGATGTCACCATTTCAACAAGTCAATTTAAGAAATTTCTTTACTCCAAGATGTTCCACAATCAACTTTAATTGATATTATTGTAAAGTAGAAGAGTTTAGAGACCATAGCAACTCAGCCATGAATTAGCAGGCAACGTAATGCTGCAGAGTGGGGTCGCCGAGTGCTGAGGCATGAACGTCACCAATACTCTGCCGACTCAATAACTGCAAAGTTCCAACGTCAGCACAGACACTGTGGAATGGAAACTTCATGGCATGGTTCAAAGGCTGCATGCAACCATTTGATTAGTTGGTGTAAAGCATGTGACTTCGCTATCTGATGGATGAGTATGGGTTGGTTGAATGCCAGAGAATGTTACCTGCCTGATTGGACTGTGCCAAATGTAAAGTTTTGTGGAGGCGGAACAATGATATGGGGTTGTTATTCTGGGGCTGGCCCGGGCCCCTTAGTTCCAGTGAGGGGAAATATCAATGCTTCAGCTTACCAAGACATTTTGCACATGCTTCCAAATTTGTAAAAACAATTTGGGGGAAGGCCCTTCTAGTGTTTCAGCATGACTTTGTCTCAGTGCACAAATCACAGTCCATCAGCCATGGTTGGATGAGTTTGATGTGGAAGAGCTTAACTGGCCCACACAGACTCCTGACCTCAACCCCATCCCTCACCTTTTGGATGAACTAGGACAGAGATTATGAGCCAGGCCTTGTCATCCAGCATCAGTATCTGACCTGAAAAATGCTCTTCTGGGTGAACGAGTAGAAATTCCCACAGACGCACTCCAAAATCTTGCAGAAAGCCTTTCCATAAGAGTAGAAGCTTTAATAGATGCTAAGGAGGACCAACTCCATTTTAAAGCCTATTGATTTAGAATGGGATGTTGCACAAGCTCCTGTAGGTGTAATGCATATGGGTGGCCTCATGCTTTTGTCCACATAGCGTAATTACTGCACCAAATTAAAACCAATTTCTATACAAAATAAAAAATGGATATGGGTATGTAGGTACTGACAAGACTTTACATTTTTCCCAAAAACAACAGAACTAAAATGCCCAAAAGATAACCAAAATAAATGTATGTCAGTAAACTGGTAACCCTTTAGGGAATAATCACTTAGTGCTACTGGGAGAGACAAAGAACAAAGATTACCACCCTCTGAAAAACCGAATTTTCTTTTTCCGATAAAGTTCCTCAATCAGTTTAAACTCGTTATTTCCGGGATGATTTCCAGTTTTCAGACGTTTTCTCTTAAGTGGTTCATAATAATGGTTCCAGTTTCCATATCGGTCTGCTCCAAATCCAAACACGCTGACCTGGAAACATGAAAATAAAATAAATCACACATGAATTTAACTTAAAGGACATCAGTACCGATAATTTCTTCACTTTGCTTTGTGGTAGTGCGGTTTTGCGTAAGAACTGTGTTACTTTAAGTCTGTTACGGTGCATATCAGGAAATAGATTCCCTTAACACATCACAAGGAAATACAGGTTGAAAATGTAGTGTTAACTGCTAACATGTAAATTGGGTTCACCTATTTTTAATGTGGGTTTAAAATGGACAAGGAAGAAACATTTTGCTTTTTAAGGGACAAGACTTCCAGTCATGATCATTAATCAAACAGTTGTTGAATCACATATCTGAAAAGCAAAAAGCTCCACCTCATGATGAAACTACAGGAAAAACTGCAATCATAATGGAGTCACCAATAAACCTCTGAGCATCAGCAAGGACGGTATTTTATGGTATTATAAAGGTTAAATGATGGGGAAATGCCATGTGGTAATGTGTTGTTTGGAACTCACATCTGTGCTTTCTCAAGGATCAACCTCTGTGAACCTACCTCATCACACATGAGCAAGCTGAGAATTACAGTCATAAAACCAGTGGATGGATACATGCCCTTCTTTTTCAACCAAACATGATGGACATATTTCATAAAAGCTGGACTGAGGATCATTACCTGTTAAAGATTAAAGTTACACTTTAATATGACACTTGATAAAATTATATATTTACTGTTGAATGACTTATATGTTGTTTCTATTTAAGTAAAGTCATGTTACTTACCAAATCCTTGTTAGCTGCCAAACGTGATTTAGCTTTATTGTTTTGCCTGTTGGTATATAACATAAATTAAGGCCACCCTTCAAAATACAACTAAACTTCAAAATGTGTAAAACTCTGTAGCATTGCCTTACTAAAATATGCAAGGCCTTCCCTGATAAAGACATCATTTGGAGGGGAGAGTATGTTGCTTTGAAACCTGTATATACCTCTCAGCACTGATGGTGCCTTTCCATATGTGCAAGGGGCCATTAATATAGGTTTTAATGCACAACTGATAGACACAGTTTCTTTCAGACTGCTAAACTGCTGTCCATCTTTATTTCTGGGAGACTCTGGCTCCCTAAGGTGCTCTTTTTAACACCAATTACATTGGCCTGTTGCCAGTTAACTTCATTAGCTGCAGCATTTACTGCCAGCTGTTTCTTTTTTGTACCTCATAACATCTTTCCTCCTATAGGTGGGTGCCACTGTACATTCATAAAAGTATAATCATTTCTTTAACAGATTAGTATATCTGATGCCGACCAGCCAGAGCAACTAGTAGTACACATCCCTGCTGTTTATTTTGACATAATTTGGAATACTAAAATGCAACTTTAGCTGCTCCCTTGTATTCTCTCCAAGGGGTAACCCACATAACTCACACTGGTAATTTCGTAGAGGGTTTACGCCAGATGCCCTTTCTTACACAACCCTTCAGGGTCAGAGGAGCTCGTGTCCCCACCTGGAAACAAACCAGGCACTTTTCGCTTGTACGTGTACATGACAGGGACAGGACCGCAAATACTGGTGCGTCTTAATTCTCTGCTATAGTTTAAGTTTAAAAAGTTTGGTATTTTATACACCAATATATATGTCAGGCCTATATTCATCTGCTTTTGAAAAGCGCTTTATGCTTTTGACATTAAAATTTTATATGCTTACGTGCCCTGAAGTTCTACGTGAAAAGGAAAAAATCATCACATATAAATGAGGGACATTCATTTCCAAGTATATACTTTAAATCTGTAAAACAGGTTATTATATGAACTATTACTATATTGAATTAACTGAAAATGCACTATATTGTGACAAGTTTACTTTATGGTTCTTGTCAAACATTGACAAAACCAAAACTTTTAGTTGTTTTTTTCCTTTTTTTCTGAAACTTGATCAAAGAGTAACAGAAAAAGCTGGCTAGTGGGTTATCTGACAGGAGTGAATAAGAAAGACTGACCCCGGTTCATCCGGCTTGCTTTTGAGTGCACATAACCTCAGTTGAAAATACACAATGCTCCAAATTTTAACAGGTTTTTCTTGAACAAGAACATTGAGCACAAACTTAAGAGTCAGGGCAATTTTCAGCCACTCACCTATGTAAGGCTGGGCAATATGGAAATAAAAAGAACATCCAAATACTGCATGAATGGATCACTGCAGTGACCACACATCTGCACCTACTGTTTCCTTAGTAGATATTTTTCAAAATAATAAATTACCTTTCAACAGATTTTCACCAGTAACAAATTAAAAAATTATTGAGGCTTTGTATTAATTACATACATACCTTTGAGTGAAGGTCCGGATGAGCCACTGTAAATCACCAATTTTGAATGGGAAGAAAACAAGACGAGTCGTGTTGTCCAAATTCCTAGCACTTACTGGATACATCACATGGTGTGTTGTTTTGTTTCCAACGTCCTTCTCAAAGCCCTTGGTTTGGCCGTGGTTCATTCTGAATGGCACAGGGAATATCATGTATGTTACTGTACGGCATGTGATAAAAGATGGAAAAGCTTGAAATTTCCAATCGTGTTGGCTAGATCTATAGAGGTTCAATAGGCAGCACGTGCTTGAATATTTAGATAGGGAGTTGAGCTGATTTACTGTACCTTATGACAATATCATGAAAATCTATCAGTGGCCCATAGTGTGAGCCATTCAAATTTCCAGAATTCCCAACCACAGCACAAGTCCTGCAGCGGTCAGGGCTCAATCGTGGGAAATCTGCATTGTCTGGGAACATCTTAAACACCTTGTCCACTGTGTTATTGTAGACAGCATAGTTGCGTCTGTCCATCTGTAAAAGCTAACACGCATAGCAAAAGCAGATTAGTAACTCTTACAACTTTTAACATTGTCTCCTTACTAAACCGTTGAATTAATTTCCTATAGATAATGAGTGAGTAGGCTAAAAATATTCAAATACTGTTTTATAGATGCCTGACTTGTACTCAATCACAAATAATGTATTTGAAATATTACAAAATACAATGCAATAAAATGATAAATGATATATACTCACCAGCCACTTCATTAGCTATACCTGTTCAACTGCTTGTTAATGCAAATACTAAGTCAGCCTATCACATGGCAGCAACTCAATGCATTTAGGCATGTAGCCATGGTCAAGATGACCTGCTGAAGGTCAAACTGAGCAACAGAATCAGGAAGAAGGCAATTTAGGTGGCTGTGAACATGACATGGTTGTGGGGGCCAGACAGGCTGGTCTCAATATTTCAGACACTGCTGATCTACTGGCATTTTCCCACACAGCCATCTCTATGATTTACAGAGAATGGTCTGAAAAAAGAAAATATCCAGTGATTGGCGAAAATGCCTTGTTGATGCTAGAGATGAGAGGAAAATGTGCAGACAGTAATAGCCACTAGTTATAACCAAGGTATGCAGAAGAGCATACAACACACGGGACCTTGAAGCAGATGGGCTACAGCAGCAGAAGACCACACTGGGTGCCACAACTGTCAGCTATGAAAAGGAAATTGAGCCCACATTTCACGCAAGCTCGACAAGATTGGTAAATTCAAAATTTGGTGTAAGCACCATGAAAGCATGGATCCATCTTGCTTTGTATCAACAATTCAGGCTGTTGGTGGTGGTGTAATGGTGTAGAGGATAGTTTCTTGGCTCATTGTGGGACCCTTATTACCACCTTGGTAGAAGCTGACCTTGTTTAAACACCAATCTGAGTACTGTTGCTGACCATGTCCATCCCTTTGTGACCACAGTGTTTCTATTTTCTGATGGCTCATACCTCATACCATGTCAAACTGGTTTTTTGAACAGGACAATGTATTCATTGCATTCAAGTGTCCTCCACAGTCACCAGGTCACAATCCAGCACAACAGCTTTGGAAAGTGGAACAACTGTCATCATGAATGTGCAGTGGGTCAGTATTCTGTAATAGTGTAATGGTGTGGGGGAAACTTTCTCCGCACAATCCAATCCAGCACCTTCGGGATGTGGTGGATCGGGAGATTCACATCATGTCATGGTCCGCCCTTCCCGGGCTGTTTTGATGCCGGTTTCCCTCCTTCTGTTCCCTGCCTGGTCTGTCTCCCTAGTGGTCCTCGTCCCAGTCTGCGTCGCTTCCTGTTTGCCTGCCTGCCGTAATTGTTCCCAGCTGCGTGCTGTCCCCACCTGTCTCTCGTCATGCTTTCCGTCCTTGTCTATTTCAGTCCTGTCTCTCCAGTCTGTCGCTGTCGCGTCATCCCTCATGCTTCCCCGTCGTCCCCCTAGCAGTCCTGTTCATCTCCTGTTGTTTCCGTGTACTGCTACCATGTTTTCCTGGCTAAATAAAAGCCTTTTGAGTTTAACCGCCTGTCTTCGAGTCCTGCATTGGGGTCCACACCAGACACGATGACGACGCCCCGTGACACATCAAGGATATGCAGCTGACAAATCTGCAGCACTTGTGTGATGCTATCATGGCAATATCGACACAAGAAATGTTTTCAGCATCTTGTTGAACTAAGGCAGTTCTGAAGGCAAAAGAGGATCCAACCTTGTACCAGCAACGTCCATCTAATGAAGTGGCATGTGAGTTTATATTCTAGACATAGTGAAGCCTATCCTATACTTGCCATTCTAGAAGTGCTAGTTATAACCAAGGTATGCAGAAGTTAATTGTTTTTCCCAATTAACTCAAAAATTAAACTTTATTTTTAAAAAATCATATTGTAGCTGTTTAGAAACAAAAGGCCCCTGGTTCGATTCCAGGTGTGGGCACAAGCCCTTCCCATGACAAAGGGTTGTGTCAGGAAAGGCGTCTGGTATAAAACCTCTACAAAATTGCCCATGTGGATTAAACCACTGTGGTGATCCCTCGGGGGAAAATACAAGCCAAAGGTTCATAAGATAGTGTCTGAAAAGAGAAAAGTTAAAATGTACCTTCCACCAATTAAAGACATCCTCAGAGATGTTGTTTCTCAGTGACAAAAAGGGCTCAGGAGAGTCGTTAATAAGTTCAGCAAGCCATGGATCATAATCCATTACACAATTGTCACAGGCACAAAGACTTTCATTCTGAGAGGGAAATGAATCCTGATATACAGTTAAAATCCATGAACATCTGGTAAACACTCCAATGGCAGTGACAAGAACGAAAGTTAAAAACAAGGGTTTCCTGGGAAAAATCTTCATGGTGTGATCTTCTTTAATTGAGGATCAGATGGAGTCTGTGAATAGATTGCAAAACACAGATAAATACTGGAGCCAACAATGTGAAATTACATAATAATTACATTATATTGAAAAAAGTATTGTGTCACACCACTTAATCATAGCATTCATTTGTTTCATTCAGCTCCATTGCTACATTTGTATAAACTCAAGCACCAAATCCTGCAGTCTGCCTTTGCAAACATTTGTTAAACAGTGGGTTCATTCTAAAAAGAGCTCATGAGTTCAAGGGTGATACTAAGGTGATAGGATGCTAGTGGTATTGCTAGTGGTATTAGTAAGTGGCATTGCTGCAAATGGAAACCACAGCAACTCAACCACAATGTGGCAGACTGGATGAAGTTACAGAGCTAGGTTGCTGAGAGAATAAAAGTTGCCAACGCTCTGCAGAGAGTTCCAAACCTCCTCTGGCATGAACATCAGCACAAAAACTGTGCACCAAGAGCTTCATGACATAGGATTCCATGGCCAAGAAGATGCATGCTAACCTTATATACTATATGGACAAAATTATTGGCCACCTACACATCACACCTGCAGGAGCAGTTATATTATTCAATTCTAAATCCACAGGCATTAACATGGAGTTCATCCTCCCTCTGCTGCTATAACAGCTTCCACTCTTCTAGGAAGGTTTTCTACAAGATTTTGGAATGTGTTTGTGGGAATTTTTAGCCATTCACCCAGAAGAGCCTTTTTGAGGTCAGACACTAATGGTGAACCAGATGGCGCGACTCACAATCTCCATTCTAGTTCTTAAAGGCGTTAGATGGGCTTGAGGTAGGGCTCTGTGTGGACCATGCCTCATGGACCTTGCTTTGTGCACTCGTGGACAGTCATGATGGAATAGAACAGGGCCTTCCCCAAACTTATCCCTTGAAACAATGGATTGTCCAGAATGTCTCGGTAAGCTGTTGCATTAAGATTTCCCTTCACTGGAACCGAGGAGCCCAGGCCAACCCCAGTAAAACAACCTCACAGCATTATCCCCCTTCCACCAAAACAGCAACATTTTTGCCATTCCCCAAACCCAGACTCATGCATCAGATTGATTCATCACTCCAGATAACAGGTCTCCACTGCTCCAAAGTCCAGTGGTGGTGTGCTTTATACCACTCAGTCTGACACTTGGCATTGTGCTCTGTGATGTAAGCCTTGTATGCAGCTGCTCAGCCATGGAAACCCACGTCACAAAGCTCACCAGTTTGGTAGTGGCAGAGGAGGCTTGGAACTCATGTCTGAGTTGCTGGGAATCCTAAACATTTCATCTTTTCAGTAATACCACTTACAGGGGTTGGTGGAATATCTCGGGGGGAAGAAATTTGCTAACTGACTTGTTGCACTACCGTACCACGCTTAAATTCATTGAGCTCTTTAATATTTGTAAAGGCAGACTGCATGGCTAGGTGCTTGACTGTATACACTTGTGGCAATGGGACTGAACGAAACACCTGAATTCAACGGTTAAAGGTGTTGACCAATACATTTTTCCATACAGCATATGACACATTGCCATGCCTGAATTCAGATTGTGCTGTTAATATTCAACTCAGTTCTAAATTTAACAAAAGCCTCTTTAAATGACAATAAACAGTGACAGTGTCATTTTGTATAGTATGAGACTTGGATTTGTACACTTGGATTATATAACAGATGTCGAAATGATAAAAAAAAAATACAATCACCAAATGTAATGAAAAAACAGCAACCGAAAATAGATTCACAGAAAAATTCTAGTATAGTGTAAGCAGTTTCACAAGGGTTTAAATGCATCCACTTGAGGGGAAGTCACTGAGGAATGCACGGCAGAGCATGTTTGAGGAGCAGTGATTCAGTTTGACACATACAGTAAAAAGGTGTGGCTAACAAGTAAACTAAGAAAAATAATGCAGTAACAACGGAAAGCTGTACAGTAATAATTTGATGTTGCAGTTCTTTGTATTCTTTTAAATCAAAGTATCAGGAGAGAATATAAACAACTCAAATAAAATTTGACATTTTTTTTCAGCATTAAATACAGCAGCAATCTGCAGTGATGTGCCCATGTCAAGCCTTTGTAAAGCTCATGATATGACTCATGTAAAAACTGCCCTCCAGTAATGTGCCGGTGTGTCTCTACAAATACAAGCCAGCTGGAAAGTATGTGCCCACACAGTTCCTTCAGTAAATTCTTGCTTTTCCTCTTTAGTAAAGAGGCAGTAGTAGTGTTTTTTTCATTTGTTGAATTGATGTTAAAACAAAATGAGTGTCACTTGCATATTTTCACAACATGAAAGTGACTGTGGTCATGCATGCAGACAAACCGGCTGCCTTGTTTGAAATGTCATTGTTAAGACATGTCATGTTTTTACTGATAAATCTCCCAGTGTACCCATGTCACTGAGTTGAATTAACTAGACAACCGTGTCCATTTTTCTGATAGATGAAGTGAAAATTTCCATAATATGATGCCTTAGAGCCCTGGGCTGGGTTATGTAAGCTATGGCTCTGTGGATCATCTGTTCACTCTTGATTTTAACATTAAAAAACGCAGCACTACATTCAATACTGAAGAGAAAACTGTGGTATAGTAATATGATACAATCAGCAAAATCAGAATACTTTATTAAATACTTTATTATATATAATATTATACTTTATTAATTATAAAGGAAGCAGAGAGGTCAGCCTGCATATATTTGTATATATGTATGAGAGATTCCAGTCCCTATTGAGACTTCCCGGAGCGTTACGCAGCGCTGCTTCTTGCCATAAATATTTCTTTTTGCGGTCATTAGCCAAACTCTAACTGGGGAAAGCTGACCGTGATTACAATTTTAAATAAAAAATTAAAGATATATTCCTAAACGAGCTTTATAAGTTAAAACATGGCATTTCTTGGACCTTACCTGATCTAAGAGTGTATCCGAATCTGGCTCAGTTTTATTCAAACGTGGCAGAACTGCGGAGTGTGTGATCGATTTATTCAAATATTAAACAAACAGGCAAAAAGCCTGACATCAGTGCTCGTTTCCCAAAGGGAGGATTAGAGCTGCTGCTGTCAGAGCGTAATGGAGAGGTGTGGTTCGTGCGTACTTGCGCATGATCCATGCATCCACCCCCCCGCGCTTGAGCGCAAATCATTTTTTGTTGATTACAATTATATGCCACGAGGAGAAATCTGAAAGTTATAACGTGTATTACCAGTTTAAGCAAATTAAGCGTCATAGTTTCCCTTGTCTGTCACTGTTTCAGTCTGTGGCGATCCAGGCAGAATCTGTGCAGCATTTAGAGGGCAACACCGTCAGTAAATTTCCATGTAATCACCATGGGAGCGCTCTCTCTCTCTCTCTCACACACACACACACACACACACACACACAGAGAAGGAGAAAGAGATCCAATAAATCAGTCTGTAAATGTTGAAGGAAATGAAACTGAATTTGTTTCCAAGAAAGGCTTTGCTGTGACAGACGAGCAAGTTATCAAA